>JAWLRI010000229.1:3590909-3617379 GCA_034781795.1 Crypturellus tataupa
GGGCCCATGCGGCCGGGGCCGCCGCCCTGACCCCGCTTTGCTCTTGTGCCAAGGCCGCCAGCTTCAAGAAGGCCTCGCTGGGCGGCGCGGCGCCGAGGAAGAAGGCCAGCGCCAAGCTGGAGCTCACCGAGGAGCAGAAGCAGGAGATCCGCGAGGCCTTCGACCTCTTCGACGCAGACGGCACCGGCAACATAGACGTGAAGGAGCTGAAGGCAAGGAAGCGGCGCTGGAAACAGGCCGGCAAAAACACGCTGTTCTGCATATTCCGCCTTTATCTTCTTCTACATTAGCGGAAAACAGAGTTTTTGTGCATATTAAGGAAAAAAAGGCCCTTTTTTCTTGCTAATCATTGCTGAGGACTGCATGCCTTAGGATTATCTTTGTTTTCATGCGTCTACGTCTTCTATACCTCCTCACCCTCCTGCTTTGGGAATAAAGACAATTGATAAAATAGGACTCTCTTGCCTTTCCTCCCGGCAAGTTGGATGTACATATTACTTAAGGCAACAGGTGATATGTGATTTGTAGGTGGTTACTTGCCTTTTTCCTCAGAGAAGGAAAGAATAAAGCCTGTGAATGTGCACAGGTGGAGACATCCTTGCATATGCTACTTGGAACAATGTATCTTGTTTCTCATTTCAAAGGGAATATCAATAGCAATTCAGGAAAGGCATAATTTTCTATTTTACTTTAGTTTTACAAAATGCTGTTATCTGGAGCACTGTGCTGGTGCTGGGCAACAGCATTTTTTGTATGTTTTTTCCTTCAAAATATTAGTGGAAGCGGGATTCTTTTGTGCTCCAAATACTTAGCACAGGAATTAAAAATGTATGTAACAAAATGACCTACTAAGACTTCATGAAAGCATCAAGATTTCCTTCCAAAAATATTTTCTCCCAAGATCTTGGTATATAGCTTTATGTGCCATATTCTTGCCAGCTCTGACAATTACAAGACAATTCTACATCGCTTGTAATTTCTTTTTACTTGCAGGTAGCCATGAGAGCGCTAGGATTTGAACCAAAAAAAGAAGAGATCAAGAAAATGATATCAGATATTGATAAGGAAGGAACAGGAAAAATCAGCTTCAATGACTTCTTGGGAGTGATGACGCAGAAAATGGTATGTAAATCTTGAAAGTCAAAAGGAAAGGTCCTTGGCAATTTTCAAAATTGATTGCATTCCCTTGGGTTTACTGGTAGCTAAAGGCACCGTCTTAATCTTAATAACAAATATATAAAAGTTACTAATTGCAAAATGACAACTATCTTATCTAAGTACTACCATATCTATGAACTACTATCATATTTTTTATGTTAAGGTTGAAAGAATCATATAATTAATAAGCTTCTTTAATAACTGCTTTTGTGTGTGTGTAAAGGCAAGTATGTTGGAAGGTTCTCTGTCTTAGTGTTTATATGTACACTTCCTGCTTACTGGGCTCCTTTGAATCTACTCTTAAGTGAATTTGTGTGTCTGGGATTTTTGTTTATTTGTTGTTGTTTCCTTGATGTTAGTATTTTATAGCTGCAGCCTTTATTTTGAGTGTTACCTATAAGATAATAATTTTCTACTCCTCCCCTTCAAAACCTGTGATTACTTCTTTAAGGCTGAAAAAGATTCCAAAGAGGAGATTCTCAAAGCTTTCAAACTCTTTGATGATGATGAAACGGGCAAGATCTCTTTCAAAAACCTCAAACGTGTAGCCAAAGAACTGGGGGAAAATCTCACTGATGAAGAGCTGCAGGTTTGTACCTGATACAACATACGTATGAAACCATATCATGCATGAACCCACAGTGACTGCCTCTGTGTATAGCAGACACTGAATATTCATGTATAACTTGCTTTCATATTTGCATTATTCTAAAATCTTTATAAATAGTCACTGAATCTACTCTTTCTTCTCTTTAGGGGGCTGAACCATCTTTCTGACAGGTTTGCCAAGTCCTAGAGCTAGTGAAAATAAGGAATGGGAGTTTGTGCTTTAGTGGGGGAAGGAAGCAATTTCGGGGTCAGTGAGCTTTTGGTAAAGGCAACAGTCTGTTTTAGGTGCTATGGTCCTATACCATCCAAAAAGATCTTTATGCTTGAGCTGTTAGGAAAATATCTCTTACATAGGTATGCATGTTTATTTTTATATGAGCATATTAATATTTGAGGTAAAATTGTCTTCCAGTATGAGTGGTTCTAACCTAATTTTGAATACAAATGTCTTTCAGGAAATGATTGATGAAGCAGATAGAGATGGGGATGGGGAAGTGAATGAGCAGGAATTCTTGCGGATCATGAAGAAGACCAGCCTTTACTGAAGCTCAGTTTTATTTATTTGTGCGTATACTTTTGGTAGGTGTCTCACTTTTTATTCTTCTCCAGTCTTTTATTTCTTTTGAGACAACAAATAAGTTAGGTCAATTTATTTTTGAAGTCAATTATATTAAATTCATGTCTTTGTACAGTTACTAAGTGCTAAATTGTTTACATGTAGAAATATTGTTGCTTGTTTGTGCTTCTAAGATTTTACACTGTTATGTTTTAGATACACAAATCACATTTTCAGTGACAGCATTTAGATTCTTATATGACTAAAAACCATGTGTTAAATGCATACGTTTGGTTAAGAGAGGTCTGAAAACCAAATAGTGTAAATCTGTGTTTTCCTGCCAGTTGAAGTGGTATTTTTGTCTAATGCCTTTGGTATGGACTCAGCTACAGTGAAATCTTTGTATGATATATTTGCAGGGATCAGCTTTTTTTTACTATGCTTATGGACATTATTCCCCCCCCCCCTTTTTTAATATGTTCTTAAAAAAAAGAAAAAAGTTAGTAGATAATATGGTACAGATTAATTTATTGTTATTCAATTCAGAAGTTTGAAGAAATTTCTGGAAAAAAAGGGAAAAAAGTTACCAGTTCTGATTATTAAAATTCTATATGTTTTGGGGAATAGTCAGTGGCTTCAAATGTAGGCTTGTATTTAAAATAAAGTTTCTTATTTTAAGCCATCAGAGTTGTGGAAAGATGTATACGAAAATACAAACAACTAAGCAGGTGCCACATTCACTCTGATTTGCTGTCAAACAAAACAATTCTTCCAGATTTTTTTTTTTTTAAACAAGTTTGGACTTTTAAATAGACTTTGGAAGGGCTCCGCTTCTAAAGCGTTTCGCCACAGAAGCAGTGGCTGCAGGATATCCTGTCTCTGAAGTGGCAGCTCTCCGAGGTAAGTGTGTAATTGATCCCTCCTGACGCAAGGAAAGGGCCATGCCACCCCTCCAACTCTCGTGCCTTTCTCTCAGGCAAAGGAAAGAGCTTCTTCCTTTCCAGAACTTCTCTCTCCTTCCCATAACTCAGAAATCTAATCTGTTCCTTTACTTTTCAGAGTTAGTATCTACCTTTTTCCCAAAGCTGCCATGAATTTTAGCTTACATCCACAACTTGAGAAATGGGAAAAGTATAAGATTAAGCTCAACATCAAAAATAATAAGTGAATACAACAATGGTATAGGCCAAATTCAATTAAAGCCGTTTTCTTTTTTTTAGAAAGAAAAGTAATCCCTTGCGTTTCCTTTCACTGTAACTGAGAAGAAACATGGGGTAGAAAAAAATTCTCGCGATGTGTTGTGCCCCCATGTGGTGAAACATCCGTATTACAAAAAAAAAAAAAAAAAAAAAGTTCAAGTGGCCCGGCGCGCGGCGCGCGGGCAGACGGGGCTGCGGTCGCCTCAGGCGCAGGAGCGCCCCGCCCGCGGGGCGGCAACGGCTGCTGTGGGGAGAGGGGCGGGAGCGAACGTCTCAGCCAATCGGCTTGCATCTTACCCTGAGGAGCAGGAGCACTGGCCAATGAGAGAGGCGGCTACCACAGCGCGGCGGAGCGGTGGGATGGTGAGAGCCGCGGCGGGCCTCGTCGTAGCTCTACCCCGGCCATCCCCCGCCGCCCTCCTGGGCCAGGGTCGGCCCTGGTCCCCCTCTGAGCCCCGTGGCTGTTTGTCCCGCAGCAACAGGACTCGGCGGCGGCGGGGCGGCTCCGGGGAAAGCGATCTCCCCCCGTCTTCCCCCTCAGCGAGGAGGAGAAGCTGCAGTTACGCAAAGCCTTCGACTTGCTCGACCCCGACGGCTCCGGACAAATCGACGTGAAGGATCTGAAGGCAATTAAGCCATTAAGCATTTGCTGGCCACTGGGCCCTTTAAAATAAATAATCTTTAATTTTCAGACAGGGAAAGATACAGTGCATTCCAGTAGGGGAGTAAGGAGCAGATAGGAATGGGATTTGCTCCATTACCTATGTGTTGACAGGCTGTGTCATTGCATGTAATTTCCAATGTAGCAAAGTGTTCTGGTACTTCCCCTCTGCTTTTATGTATCTAGTTGTTTCAGGTATCTTGCCCTCTTTGCTGCTGTCTGATTTGTCCTCCGAGACAAGCACTAGTTTGTTTTCTCTTTTGGCAGATACCCCTGACAGCTCTAGGCTGTGAACTCAGGAGAGAAGACATGAAGAAAATTATATCTGAAATTGATGAGGATGGGTCGGGGAAGATAAACTTTGAGTTATTTTTGAAGGTGATGACTCAGAAAATGGTATGTGAACCTGTTTGGTTACAAAAACTGAGATTTCCCCGTGCCCCACCTCAAAGTGCAGCTACCCAAAATAGGTTGGGTGATCCTAGCTCCCTGCAGGGGAGAAACAGGAATATTTCTGTTTAACTGATTTTAGATATCTCCCCGAGGGTGTTTAGCCCTCCTGTCTCTTTACTTGGACTGTACAGGGAGCAGAATGGCTGGCTCTGCTAGAGCACAGCTGCATTTCAGCAGATAGCTCCTCCCCATTCTGGAGTGTGCTGAGCACACAGAGCACCTGGGATCTTCACCGGGAAGCTGGAGGACTTGGAACAACCCAGGAAAGGATTCATCTTTTAGCAGTGAAACTACTGCAAAGGCCAATATATTGTGTGGATTGGTGCTGTCCCCTTCCCTTCCTTAAACCTTTACACATGAAATTTCAGTACTGTGCCTGTAGTTGCAAGGTTTTCTTTTTTTGTTAAAGCAGTGCTCCACAAACATTGTATGTTAAATGAACAATCACCATCCATACAGAAATCATTCCTCACAACCTGCTGACACAGTCAGCGCTTCCTGCAAACAACAGCCACTCAAGTTTGTGGAGTGTCCTAAGAGTGCTGTTTAATATCAGCTTTCTGATTCACGTTTCCTAATCCAAATCCCCAGTTCTGAGATTCCTGTAGCTCAGGCACCTCTCTGTACCTTCTAGTCATGACTGCGTGTTCGCAAAGGCCATGTTAGAAGAGCGCCAGCTTGGCTGGTCCTGCCTCTGTCATCCTTGTAGTTTCATAGCAAGGTTCTGTAGGATGAGCAGGAGGTAACTGGGCCATATCTGGTGTGACTATTCCCTTGCGACTGCTGCCCTAGTTACCGGGCTATGGGCCCATGCTAAGATGTAAGCGTACATCCAAGCTTTGCCCCAGTAATGCTCTGGAGTTCAGGCAAAGCCTACACCTGGGCTTGTATACGCATTGCCTGAGAGCAAGAAAAGTAAGGGCTAGAGCACAAGCAGACTTGCTTCTGAAGTGAAATATTGCTGCAGCCATGGGTTCATTTTGGCAACTGCTTCTTCCTCCAGTAGTTCTGCTAATCCCTCTTTTCCTGACAAAGCATGGTTAGGATATTCCCAGCCAAGTTCCCATGCTGTTCAAACAGCTTTTCTGGGAGTTTTGCCTTTAATATGTAATGACATGGGAGGAGAAGAAAAAAAAAGAAAAGAAAAAAGTAAATGTGAAATAGCAGTGGTAGATAACTCTCTGCTATGACCATGCTTTCCCCTAAATGTTGGCTTGGATTTGATTCCAAATGCTTACTGTCTAAAGTGCTCGAGGGGGAACTGTAGAGTGAAACAATGTCATCCTTGCATGGTGGCATTTTCCATTTCCTTGTTAAGGCGGAGCAATGTTCAAAAGAGGAGATCCTGAAAGCTTTCAAGCTATTTGATCGTGATGGCACCGGCAAGATCTCCTTTGAGAAACTCAAGCTGGTGGCTGTTGAGATTGAGGAGGACATCACAGATGAGGAGCTGCAGGTTTGTGAAGTACAAGCACGTTGCTCCTATGCTCTACTCAAGGAGGGAGGGCTCTGCCTTCCTGCAAGGAACATTAGTAGGGGTAACAAAGCTCTGTGTCACTTTGCAAGGCACAACTCACCACTGCTGCTCTCATTCCTCCTCTCTCCATTCCTCCTCTGAACTCTGTCTCATGTCCTAGGGCTAAAGTCTAACACACGGTCTCTGTCTTGGGATTAAACTGAAGCCTTGCTTGAGACTTTAAGAGGTTTTCAGGCTTTCCGGGTCTCCACCCTCTTAGAGCCCACCTAATCTGGTCTCCAAATCTTTGTTCTCCCCTAGGAAATGATTGATGAAGCAGATTTGGATGGAGATGGGCAAGTGAATAAACATGAGTTCCTGCAGATCCTCACTCTTGACTGACCCATAACCATGTGAGTTTTTTTTTTCTCGTATTCTGTTCTAAATGTCACATATCTCCAGCTTCATTAGCTTCTGTGGAGTTTACTCAGTTGATTGCCTTTTCAAGGCAAGATATTACTAATGTTTTTATTCTTTGGGGTCAATTTTTGTGCTCCACTATTGCAAACAGTTTTTCACATGCCAATAAATGGCGTTGTTACTAGCTCTGTGTCTGTGTGAGTTGGTTCTAAAGTCTGAGATTGGTCCAAATCCTCCAGCACGTGACTGAAATTCTCCCTATTGTAGTTGCATCCTGCTGCATTTTGGTCTGATAAATTAGTCAAAATGCTCAGAAAACCCAGTATAACTCTCAGAAGTTAGTACTGATGTCAGAAACTTCTCTACCTCTCCTGCAAGAGAACATTCAAATGGATTTTTGTGCCAGTAAGCACTTGAGGAGTAGTATGGATGTCTGCTTTGTAAATACTCCGTTCTATCATAATAGGTCTTCTGTTAATACAGAATGTGTTATAACCTCTTTCAGCTACAGAATGCAGAGTAGTTGAGGTGGGAGGAGACCCCCAGAGATTATCTTGTCCAACCCCCTGCTCAGTAAGGGTGAGCTACAGCAGATTACCCAGGACCATCTCAAGTTGGATTTTGAATATTTCGAAGGATGGAGACTTCACAGCCTCTCCAGGCAACTTGCTCTAGTGTTCAACTACGCTCATTACACAGCACTGCTATTGGTGGTTTGGTTATTCCCTTCAGCATGGAGGAAAATAAAAATCAGTCCTGAATATCTACTTCCCCTTTCCGCTATCAGATTCCATATTTATGTCCAAGTCTGAGTTCTGACACCTCCAAGCAAAGCAAGTGGGGTTTCTACCCACATCATTCTCCCCATTCACTGGTCAACCACTAGCACTAAAAGCACCTCCTACCACAGAGTACAATATAAAGATAAAAGCATGTCATTCAGTTAAGGAGCATTCAAGTGTCTACTTTTATTCAGGAGCAGAATCATGTTTCTTCCTTTAGCCACTAATACATTCATTCTGTGAGGTGGTAGTGTTTGGGGAGCTTTCAACCAGCAAAGACAGATCTGAAAGTATCTTAAGGGGCAAATTCCCATTTGCATGTGATACGCATATGTCATGTCAGGTCAGCCCAGGCATGATTGAATTGACCCAGGCACTGCCTCTGCTCCTCACAACCAACGGCAATGGCTGCATCTCAGCCCTGTGGAGACCTGGCATCTGCACATCAGCTCCATGCACACTGCCAGTCCAATTACTGCCATTTTATAGCCAGTTTAAGTGGTGTGACCTTGGCAAGACACATCAATGCCTACATTGCTCCAGTGTTCTCCCTCCTCTGCAGCCAGCATGGTGCAGCTGGGAAGTCTGCTACTCCATTTGAGTAGCAGTTTTCCTATTGACTTGTGGGTGTAAAGGGGGAAGGACATTATCTTGTGCTCAGTGCCTGCACTTCAGAAGAGTTGGATCCTTCAGCTTTGTGGCATTCAGGCAAGTCTGACCACTTCTTTGACCATTTTTCCAATACCATCATAGATCTCATGAATGGGGGCATTGCACATGAAGGCACTAGTGGTCACCAGCTTGTTCTTCACATCCACATGAATCTCAGTGACGTGTTTGTTCACATGCTTGCAGCCAAGTTCCTTCATGGTCTCGGCTGTCTTTGCATAAGGCCATCTACAAGAATAAGAGAGTAAACACTTAGAGGAGAAACTGTCATTGCAGAGAAAGATCTGACAAAGTCATGGAGTGAAAAGCCCATAAGCGCCTCTTGGCAACAGCTTCAAAGCTGCTACAAAGAAGTCAGTGGTCCCTACAGAAAGCCGGATCAATGGGATCCTTTTTCTTTTCCTTTTTTTTTTTTTTTTTTTTTTTTGTCAGAGGATTTTCTCAGGGGCTATAGAACTAAACAGGAAAACCTCCAGATTACAGTGAATTTAAATTACAAATCCTACACAAAGCCAATATAAGACCTTGATGCAAAACTATAGTTTTCATGGATGAGTAAGGGCTATTTAAACTCTTTCTCATAACACTACCAAGTGTTGTGCAACCATGCTGCTGCCCAGCAGCTGCTTAACTTAACAAGGCCATCTGGTCTGGTTAAGAGTGGACTTCCCTGGGACTGAAGAGACTGAAGAGACAGGGTCCTGTGTACACTGGGGAGGGATGTGATCATGCATTGTTCAAGAGGGGATTTTGTATCATCACTTTTGTATTTGTGATTACTCACTTCTCACATTCTGTGTCATGCCCCACAGTCAGCTCACAGCCTGGGAAGATTTTGGCTGCCAGTACTGGGGAGATGCAGCACAAGCCAATGGGCTTTTTGGCAGCATGGAAGGCCTTCAGTACGTCCTCCACCTCTTTGGAGATGATGCAGTTCTTCCCTTGGGTGGCCCAAGTACTCAAGTTTTTAGCCACTCCAAAACCACCTGAGAAAAATGGAAATGGATTAGACAGGAAGATTACTGCTCAAGAGCAGAGTTTTTATGTTTCACATGAAGTTTTATGTTTCACATAAAGACTGATCTAGTAGAATACTAGAATGGATTTGGTATGAAATGGATTTGTATAGAAGCTTTTGACCAACATCGACAAAAGCACCAAAATATACAAGATACTTTTCTGTGAACATCTGCATATTTTTCAGCTTCTGAAAGTCTCCAAAGCACCTTTATTGATTCTAAGTAGAACTGAACTGGGGAGGTATCAGTACTCTGTTAATTATTCTCTGTGTCACCCATGAGCTCTTCTCTCTAGAATGATGGTGGAACTTGCTTACAGATTTTTCTTGTAATTTAATTCTTGCTCCAGGGGTGGAGCATCCACACTGAAGTCACTTGGTCATACTCCCACCAAAGACAAATTGCCAGAGTGATCAAACTTTCCATTTGTGTCACTTTCTCTCTGTCCTAGCTTCTCCTTCTCCTAGTAAGGGCAAGTTAGTGTAGGAGGGGATGGTGCAGATATGTCTTTGCATCAAGTAGAGACAAACAAAGTATATGGTACAAAGAATAAGAAGTCAATCAACAGTTATCTGCTCTCTCCTTTTTGGAGTGAGCTTCCGTATTGCCATGTACTCTCATGGCACAAATCCAAGCAAACACGCTAGTCCAGAATAGATGGAAGTGGGCCATTCCTTCCAATCTCTTCCTTCCTCCAGACTATCCTCTTCCCCAGTGGTTCCCTCCAGTTCTCCAGGCCACAAAGCCCATGTCATTCAAGGCTTGTGGCATATCCTAAACCCTCCCATCAAATCGCAGAACAGTTAAGGTTGGAAAGGACTCTAGAGATCATCCAGTCTAAAACCTTGAACTTGCAGACTTCAGTGCCATCCTACCTGGTATGATTAGGGCATCCAGTCCCTTGACATCCAGCTTAGCTAGATCCTTGATGTTGCCTCTGGCTATTCTGGCACTTTCAACTAGCACATTGCGCTTCTCCTGAGTTGGCTGTCCTTTTGTATGGTCCACGACATGCATCTGGTCCACATCAGGAGCATAAATCTCTGCCTGGAAACAGGGTGAAATCTATTATTCTTTGGGGACATATCCTTGGCAGCATTGCAAAGCCACAGATAGTGACTTCATGTGCTTGAGTTATGCCATTAGTAAAGAGCGTTGATGGTGAACAGAGGCCCTCAGGGTCACCTGTACCCAAAATGGGCATGAGGAAGTGATGGCATTGGTATTATTTTCACTTGGAGAAAGCTTGTAGCTTCTGCATGGGAATCCTTGCACTGACCTTGCAGAGACAACCATACAAGGTAAAGCCAAGAATCCTATCCCCACTGCTTCCCCTCCTAGAAAAGCAAGGTGCTCCAAGAGCATGAAGCTCCTTTCGTGGACATTGTTATCTGTGTCCCAAAGAGCCACTTCACTACAACCCCAGTCCTGCCCTATCTATCCCCAAGTGAAGGGCAGCACTGCCCCTAAGGAGATGTGCCCATCTACAAGCTGGTCACTCCTTGTGTGGCTGCTGATGGCCCAACAAGTGCCTGTCCATCTCATGCCTCCCTCAAACCATGGATTTGAGTTCCTCCCCCCTGCCAGCACTTTCCCAAATGCCAGCAGTTTTTATCACCTTGAAAATGCTTCCCCTTCTCCAGCCCTGGTTTGAACTGGCATACAGAAATTAAGGGCTGAGAATGGCAGAGATCAATGGATTTTGTGACTGTGAAAGCTTTGTTTCTGTAAGCAAATAGAATGAAAAAGGTGAATAGAGGAGGAAGGGAAGGGAACACCCAAGTTTCATCAGCTAGACATCCACTCCAATTGCAATATGAGCCTGCCTTTGTGAAGGGAGAGAAAAAATTGCAGAAGCTCCATGAGAAGAGGAGAAAGAGGCAAAAATACAGTAGTGGAAGAGGGATGGGACACATCTCACCTCTTACCCAACCTGAGGATGTGCACTCGGGAGAGTACAGGATGGAGTCATTGAGCTCTGCAGAGCTCTTAGATCACTACTGCATTTTTGTAGTCAGCGGAGCAGCGCTGATTCCAGGAGTCAGGCTCTGGCCCAGGTTAGCCGGTGGCTCAGAGCTCAGCATAATATTACACACGGCTTCCCTCCTTCTACTTGCAGGACAGCTATAGTGATTAACTGCCTGTCAAGCTGCTGCTTGAGGATTGCTTTTTAAAAATCATTTTGCAGTTTAACTCATAAGGACTCATCTAGCTTCTATTTTAGCTAGCTAATTTGCTAGATTTTTTTTTTTTTATGTATTTCAAAAAGGCAAAAATACAGCAATACCAGAAAAGAAGTGCCAGCCAAGAGGCACAGAGAATGCGCTTAGGAAAGTTTGCTGCAGAGGTTGGACACACTCAGCACAGAGCACCCTGCCAATGCTTCTTGCAGAGCAACACTGTGAGAGCAAAGCAAAGAGCAAGGGGTTCTCCACGCTCACTGCAGCAGCTTCTATACTGCGCCCCTTGCTTTTTCTCTGCTCACTTATGCTCTGCAGTGAGCCCAGCAGCAGTGGGAAGCTCCTACAAAGCTCCTGAGAGCAGAGAACCTTCTGCAAGAGAGTGATAAGTAGAGCCATGCAGAAGGACCCTCTTACCTGTGCCCCTTCCCTGCTGAGATGCACCAGCACAGCAGAAGACTCATGGATCTCACTCCCATCGTACACTCCGCAGCCAGCCAGGACAACAGCCACCTTCTTTCCCATGGCCACTACTGGTGTAAGAGGATTCCCCAAAGAGCACCAACTTGCTGCTGTGCATCTCTGTTCCCTGCCTGGAGCCTTTTATAGCACTGTCCCTCCCCCAGTTCATAGGTGGGGCCAGGAGGGCTGGGCTGGCCTTCTTACTGGCAGGAAGATTTGGTTTCCAGTGCCACAGGCAGGGCATGTAAATATTGTTTGTTTCCTAAACTGAAAGCTCTCTTGCAGACCTTCTTCGCAGCACGTTGTCCCCAAAGTATCCCCAGCTGACATGACCTGTTCAACAGAGCAGCTGTGTTTTTCCTTCTTCTCAGCTGTCAATTTTCCATTCTATTCCAGACTAAAGCACCAAAATCTTAGTACATGTGACAATGTTGGAGGGAGCCAGCCCAGAGCAAGCATTTGAGTCAGTGAATTTCCTCTCCGTGCCCCACTTTCCAATCCCTACACTGCCCAGGCAACTTCTTGTTTTTAACACCAAGTTTCCCTTTTTGGACCTTAAGCATCCTTATCCTCATACCCTGTCTCTGAAGAAGTTTTTCACCCAGTTGTAGTTATTCCCTGGTCTTTGGGCCCTGGGGTTAGAAGTGAATAATTTGGAGCTTGATCAACAGCCCCAGCTCTGCAAGAAGGAGACAACAACGGCCAGGAGAGTGGTGGCAGGGCAAGGAGGGACACTGGCAGACTCTGGCCTCCTAAGGGACACCCAGCAACAAGGTTCCCAACACATGATGGGGACACTCCTTTGCTCATGGTCCTTCACTCCATCCTTGGAGTGTTCTTTGCTGAGAAGATTATGAACCTCTCTACTCCATTTTGGCACCACTGAAACAATCCTGGCTTGCTAAGGCTACCTTGCTGTTCTTCAGAGAAGAACAGACCTCATGTAACATGTCTGGAAAATGTTTTTCAGGGCATATTTGTAAGTCATTTTCTTTGGGTCTCTAACATATTTGGAAAAGGCATGAAGTGTATTCAGTGCATAATGAAATAATGTTTTTGCAAGCTCTTTACTCATAGCAGGCCTGATAAATTAGCATGTGTCATCATTTATTACATGCATCTCCTAAAATTAGTTCTTTAGGCACTCCATACTCCTGTCTGTTATCTTTACAAATGGGAACAAAACTGCACATGTGGTGCGTGGAGAAAGGATTTGGAAAAGCCCAAATGAAGTTCTCTTCAGTTACTTTTTTACCTAGCAAAGGAATTAAACTCTGAAACAGGGATGCAAAATTCCGAAAGCATTTTCCCTCCTGTTTAGTTTGATATCTAAGGGATAGTAAGTGTGATTTAGAAATTTATTGTTTCCTCTTACACGAAAAAAAAAAATAAACAAAAAACCCCAGCTGAATCATGCTGATGCTTGAACAAATAGTTTCTTCTCCTTTATCTTTTTATAGAGGAGATGCACTGGTGGTGAGGCAAAGCCAGTGTAAGACTACTGATTAAACAAACTTATGGCTTGTGGCAAACCAAATTGTCTAGCTCTGCATGTTGCCGACTGACTAAGCAGGTTCACCTTACTGAAATAACTGGTTGGGTGTAACTGGACAAAACGTTATTTTTCCAGTCCTTGTTTCATACTAGACCTTGTTTTCTACTGGTCCTTGTTCAAGACCTATCTCAGTAGACATATGGAACCTAAAGATCTATCTACAATAGACTTTTTCTGGATATTTATCTGGAAATAATCACTGAGCTTAGATATTAACACCTGGTTCTAATCTCTGTTAATACTCTATGGGAAGTGAAGATGACTGTGAAGGAACCCTGTTGCCTTACAGTTCTTGCAGGGTGAACACAATTTAAGACAAACATCTTCCAAAGCACTGAAGAAACCTGGAAGATCTGGGAGACACTATAGGTGTCTAGCTGCTCAGTGGCAGCAGACTGCTGTGTTTTACCTGGCTTGGAGAGCAGGAGTGTGGTCCCTTGGCATTACGTGTGAACTCTGTCAGTTGGGGCCTGTTCTGCATGCTACTGCAGATCTGACACATCTGGGATGGTGACATCCCAGCCACCTGGTCACACTTGGTGGCCTGGCTTCGAGCTCCAGCACTGCCCACTTTCATTACAGCTCTGAGAGTCATTTTAATATGCCATGAAGCGTGCCCTATGCGAGAACATAGAGCCAGGTCTGCCAAGACAATCATCAAAGCTTGCTGCTATAGGGCCTCTCTGGAGGCATCCTTGTCCAGTCCAACAGGATGAAACCCCTGCTCTGTGCCTCTTATCTTGTCAAGAGGCCAAGAAAAGGATTTGCTTTAAGTGGCCCTAATAGGATCCGAGTCCTCCACAGGAGCAGGGCCTCACCTGGGCCACGGCTCCTGGGAAGCCAACAAGACTCTTCTAGATTTTATCCTCACCCTGGCAGCCTCCAGAATTCGTGTTTCCACTGACACCTCCCTCATAAAGTCTACATAGCAGCAAGGAGGAGTTCCCTGGGAATTTATACAGAGAGGCTGGATGAGATTGAGGTGGACTGGCAAACAGACAGAAGCCACTTTTAAGGGGAACAGCACTGAATCTTCCCTGGGCTTTCCCAGTGTGGAAGAGAGGTGCCAAGCATTCAGAGCTGTGACAGGGACAAACAGCAGGGCCATAGTCAGTATTAAGAAAAATTGCTGGTCCCCAAGGAGCTTCTGGGCTCCCAAAGTGCTTGTTTGCTCCAGCAAGATGTATTCTTCAAAAAAAAATAATAATTTTAACCAGTGCGATTTCCTCACTGGCAGTGGCAAAAAAGGCAGTAATAGCAATAAAACCTTAACATTATTTTTTAAGTGTCTTTTATAACAAGAGTTAATCAGCAGTAAAATTAAGAGGCCCCTTGAGGGAGCTACCAGCAGTCCCCACTGACTCACAGACTGAAATTTATTGCAGCTACCAACTCGTTTGCATTTCCTCCCTGCTTGCAGAGAGGAGCACTAACAGAAGATGTTTGTAGGGAAAAGGGGTGGAGAGTAGGGAGGAACAGAGGCCAGTGAAGTTGCTTTGGTTATAAAGAGCTAGGGAGGAAAGAGAGGCAGCATTTCAGTCGGCACCTGGGTCTTCAGCGGACTCCACAATGGCAGTCAGAAAAGCTGACTCACTGCATTACTCCATAGGGCTCTTGGGCATTTCCGCAGGTAGGGATTGACTCTTCTTGGCATGGAAGGATGGGGCTGGGACTGGCTTGCATGGACAACCCCGTTTCAAAGGGGGCTAAAGAGTCTGTTTATTCCAAGTCTCCATACTTGGATAAAACTTTGAGATCCAGAGATCCCTCTGTCTATTTCAGCAGCCAATAACATATTTATCTTGGCTTTAAAGCACTGGCCTGAGCTCTTGTACTTATTCCATCCTGGATGGGAAGCAAATCAAAACTTGGTGATAGTCATTTGTCATACAGTCTTTTTTTTTTTTTTTCAATGCACTTTCCTCCCTTTTCCTTTTCTCTGTCTTCCCTGTGAATCTGTTTTCCTTGTTCACTCCCCTTTCTTTTGCTCCTTCTTGCATTTTTCCTTTTTGAATGTTGCCCCTTTTCATTTTTGGTCTGTTTTTCTGTAAGCAAAAACCTCATGTGGTCCTCTGTAGAGTGTGCATGTATGTATGATTTTTGTAACTGAAATCTGAGAGTAGATTTTTACTTGCCTGGCAGTGGAGGAACAGTTTCAAAGATGATTAAGTTCATATCCTTAGAACAAGGCAACCAGGATGAGATGAGGCTATGGACACAAACCTGTAACACACCCCCCTTCCCCTTATATTTTATTATTTTTAGATCTTGTATGGTTATTTACTGTCTTTCCCTTTACTGTTTTCCCTTTTCTTATTTTGAGAGGAAAGCTTACAAATTCTTTCTCTTTTTCTCTCTTGTCACACATAGGATCACTCTTACTGACTGTGCACTTCTACACTGTAAGCAGAGCAGCCCCTCTCATCCCCTGCTCAGCTGTAGGAATTCTTCTGCTGATTTTATCATCTCTTCTGGCATATGCAGGTAAGGTTCAGAGTGTGACCATCTTTGAGGCCTCTCTTTCTATAGCTTCACCAGTATGAGATCTGCTTTGCCAAGAGGTTTATGTAAACCTTGGCAGCCTTACCAGACCAGATGCATTCTCCTATAGGAATTTATAAGCATACCATTTTTTTTCCAATGTATGTAACCTATGAAATAAATGTTAATTTTGAACAAACACTTTACTACTAGATCTCTGAGCACTTCATCAGTGTGGTTGCATAATTTCTCTAAAAAGCTATTCCCAGGCTTTCTGAAGTGTGGGTTAGTCATCCATGGATTAAAATAGCATGTTTATGTATAAATGCCAAGGGATCTGCTTAGCTGAGAGGGAAAGTCACTGATGACGTTGCAGTTCACACTGAATGATGAAGTACTCATCCTATTGTCGGAATGTAGCAATGAGGAAATGATGCTAGCTTATCACTACTGGTCCTGATATTTTCCACAAAGCAAAGGACTTGGGAGAGACATACATGCTTTAATAGCTAAAGCATAGGCCCACCTCCTTTCTCATTTGGTGGTGGCACAAAACACCAGCAGAAGTAGTTGTATTAATGGGGCCATGTGGAATGGTCTATTGAGCAGTTGATGTCTTCACAATTTGCAGAACTCAACAGCCTCCTACAAGGGGATGAGTTGAAGTTTTTTAAATCAATGATGTCCCATGTCTTTTTTGATATTAAGATACTGAGAACTCATTTCTTGAGGAGTGAATTCAGCAGTTTCTATGCCCATTTTTTATGGAAATCCAACAAGATGTTTGAGACTTGTGGTATGTACTTGGACCTGACAGCTTGCAGTTGGAAAAAAAAAAAAACAAGCCACTAGGCAACTGAAAGGGAACTAGTGCCAGGACTCGATCTGCATTAAAATATTCATGTCATTATTGTTAAGTCTTGTGGAGATCACAAGGAAGAGAAGGTAACAGCTTGCTGAACTGCATTTGAGCATGCAGTTGACTGCATTGACTGCATGTCAGGCTTGGTATTGTTTTAAGTTGAAGTTACTCAAGAACCTTGAGCTCAGTCCAACCACTCTGATGAACTTGCCATGTGCTGATAGCACAGACACATGTGCTAAGTACAATCTTCGGTAACATGAAGTCTTAAAGTTCAGTCTCCATTGTTATTTGTTTCCTAGGAATTCGGAGAAGCCTAAGAAATGCCTCCCTGTTCTTGTCTCTCTGCCTGACCATCTCAGTGTTCTGGTGCAGTTATGGAATGGTCTTCATCCTAGGAGGGCAAGAAGTTTTGAGTGACATTGGTGATTTCCGCAATGCTTTGGTGCCTGGCCTGGTCACATTTTCTCTGGCACTATTCATTATTGCAATGGTGGGCTTCCTTCACAGGGAGGTCATCCTAGCTATGATTGCTTCTGCTCTTTCATTTGCCAGTGCTCATGAAATTGCCATGCACTATAACACACCTTTTGGTTCCTCTGCTGTTGCTTGCAATTATATGATTGTCTCTTTGGTTGGAGGTTATTTTGCGCTGGGAAGGTTTCTTTATTTCCTCACCAAAGAGAGAATTGTACTTCCTGGCACAGAACCATCTAAGAATAAGACCCATGAACAGATCAAGTCCAATAGTGGCAGCATGAATCATTTTGCAACCACAGGTCTGATCCTGAACATGCTGTCTGCCAGCGTCTTTGGCTGTAGGCTCCTAGGTGTAACAAGCAAACTATGTATCGGTCAGGTGCCCTGGCTGTGGGTCTCTGGGGTCTATCAGATTGGAATATGCATTTTATCATACCGTGCCATGGATACACTGATGGCTACATTCTTCGGTTTTACTTCCATCTTGAAATTTGCTGGAGGGTATAGCCTTCTGTACCCAATCTGGCAGTCAGAGGAGCCATCTTTCCCTGTTCCATTTCTGATGGTTTTTGCAATTCTTTTTGCTGTCTTGGCTCTTTTTCTAATGCTTAAGAGTCTAGTGGATGGCCTGTATTTGCTGTTTTTTGTGGCTTACTGCATTGCAATAGCTTGTTGTCCCAAGGGATTCTTTGAAGGAGGACCCCAAGGCATGGATGTGGCCATCTTTGTGGCCTCAGCCTTGATGACTCTAATTTACCAGTACAATACAAAAGAAAATGCCATAATCCCAACAGGAAAGGGTGTTGTGAAGGCCATACTTGCTCGCAGCAGTTTTCTGAAGTTTCGAGAAGGGGCAGACCTTCATGCTCCCTATCTAGGCTATTCCAAGTATGCAGATGCTGAAGTACTTGGCTATGCATGCAGTGTCCTTGCTTCTTTTGCTATAATGATAACAGGGGACCCCAATGCTCCACTTGCTACAGTTGTAGTTCCATGGGTTGTGGTAGCTGGTGGGATCCTTAAGCTTCTAGGTGGCTCAGTGGCCTTTGCCCGTGGTAAAACCCTGGAGAGCAGTGCCTTCATTCTCTATGGTGTCATGTGGATCATCTGGGGCTTGACAAGATATGGTGACCTCTATGGTACTACCAGAAGCTTCCACACAGCAGTGGGCATCATTGCTTTCATGCTCTTCAATGGCTTCATTGTGTTCTGCACACTCTTCTTAAGCATCACCTGGTTCTTTTACTCCCTCACTTTCTTGCTCATCGCCATCAGCTTCTTGCTGGATTCCATCAATGCTCTTCCAGCTGGCTATGACATTGCTGCTGCTCTCATCTTTGGTCTGGTCAGCTTCTACTGCTTCCTGTCTGCCCTTTTCAACAGCGTCTTTGAGGGTTCCTGCTTACCCATGGGTAGGCCCATTGTGCAGCTCAGTGGTGTGGGGGGAGGAATGAGCAAGTGCCTTCATCTTCCTGCCAGAAAAGCTTCCTCAGTCAAGAGAATTGCAGGTAAGGGAAATGTACGGGGGTGTTGTGCGGGTGGAGGGTTAGCACAGAGTCATCTTGGAAACCAAACATTAAAGGGACAGTTTTTATTGTCCCAAAGTGGAAACCATGATAATCATATAAGGATAATCTGACCTTAGATTTTGACTAAGCAAGCCAAGTTATGGGAGACATCAGGACCTAAACACACTTTGGGGGGAATTGGACCAATTCCATGGCAGAAGTTTGGTTTATCATTGAATTTGTTGCTATATTTCCTATATCAGATCTCTGCTCATTCAGGCTAAGACACACAAGTCCTCTAGGCTGGGACTACCACTGAAAACCTTGTACAGAAAATTTTGGGCAAATGCATGGTGCATTGCTCTCTCCAAAGGGCTGAAAAACTTCTGAACATGGCCTAGAGTTCCCCCAAATGTCAGATCTCTTCTGGGTGAATTCTAAATGCATTCAGAGGAGATATTTGTTAGTCGGGAGAAGAAGATGAGAACACCAAATTGGCAGTCTATGACAGCTCTTCCATTAATTGAGGCCCCTCAGTTCAAGTGACTTAAGGGATTCTGCCCCGTTCCCACATCAACAGATATCCTGAAGAATGGAGGGACCTGCGGCATCCCCACAGATACTGTATATGTGCTTGTGGCAGCCTGTAATAGACCTGATGCTGTGGAGAAAGCTCACAAGTAAGTATTTCTCTGACTATCCCAGTGTGGACTATCTTGACTAGTATAAAGAAGCCTCTAGGACTTACAGCTGAGTGCTGACTACAGCAACTGTCCAGAAAAGTGTGACACATAATATAGTTTTCTTGTGAGGAATAAGCTGACAAGCCTGGGGAGATGATCTGAATGGGATAAAGGGACAGCTGAGCTGAAATGGTTTCCCTGGGTATTGAAAGGTGAGAAAAGAGGCAGGGTCTATCTGTAGGCACATACCCAAACCCTTCTCATTTTATGTCTGGCTGTGCTTTTGTAAGAAGCTGGAATCCCTGACATTGGAGGATATTTCTCACAACTTGCGCAGTTTTGACTTTTACCCATTACTACACAAAGAGTTAAAACCATAACTGGGAATAGACATCCGTGTCCTTTCCTGTCAGGTCATCTATGGGAAAGTTCAGCTTTTACTACAGAGACTGATCACCTGGGGCAAGGTCTACAGGTATTGTCTATCACTAGACCTCTCCAACACAGTTTCTGTTTCAGCTTGAAAATAAATTCCTAGCTTACTTCCAAGATCATTTCTCTTTCTCCATTCTAGCTCCAAGCGCCAGGCTCAAGAGCGTCCCATGTCCCTTTGGATTTCTAGCCTGAAGCAGCTGGAACCTGCAAAGCATTTGTTCACCCCTCTACTCTGGGACTTCATGGAGGCTGCCTGGCCATCTCCTATTAGTTTGGTTATTCCCAGAGGTGAGAAATGCTGTTACTTAAAAGCTCTTTGGAGAGCTCTGGGTTTGAAACTCCAACACAGTTCACACTTGATTGCAGTGCCACATACTCCATGTCAATATTCTTTTGTGGCTCTTCTTTGTGCAGGAGAATGGGTGGACTTTCTGGGAATGAAGGACTCTGCAAAGTACGTTGGTAATCCTCAGAGCATCGCCATCCGTATTCCTGACTGTTCTGTCACCACACACCTCATTGACTTGGTGAGTGGTCAGAGTACATTCTTCTCAGCAGCACCTGCAACCAGATCTTTCCACTCCACTGTCTAGATGGCAGGCTTGGAATCAGTCTCTAGCCTCCAGGACCTCTGGCCTGCTGGAAGATAGAAGTATGGTGATATTGAAGTGCTCAGCTAGTCCTTTTACTGGATCTTGACAAGTCCCCTCTCCTCTCTTTTTTCTTGTCTCTTTGAAATGAGGATCCTATAATGTTCAGGGAGCTCTGGGAAGTGGAAAATGCTCAGATGAATAACTCCCTCAAAAAAAGAAACATTAGGAAGGAGTAGGGTATGCAGGCAGCTACAGCGGATTTTATTGCAGGAGGGAGTCTAAATGGAAGAAGAGAGATGACCAGGTCAGAATACCACAAAAAGTTGCAATTAATAGATACGATTTATATGAGTTTCTACATTGATGATGCTGTCTAGAGTGCTGAGTAGTGTTTCTTTACAGAGGCAGTTTCTCGCATGATCTTCTCTTTAAAAAGCAGATCTCTGGCTCAGACAGTTGCAGCTATGCCCCGAAAAAAAGGAATTGCAAGGCCAGGCCATTACTCTGAAGGCAGAAGTTGGAGATGTGTGATAATGAGTGATGGACGCAGCCCCACACCTTTGCTTGTAAATTTACCTTGAAGGAAAAAATCCACCTTTCTCTCACAGTGCAGTCCCATCACCCATCTCTACATTTCTGGGCCTTTCTAACAAATCTATGGCACCCTGCAAGTCCTACAGTAATGTCCCAGCTCACTACTTCATTTCTAGGGTAAACACCCTAGATGTTCTTTGATATTTGCTATCTCTTGAAAATAAAATGTTCTTTTTTGATCTAAGTGGATAAACCTCAATTCAGCGGAGTCTTAGTCACTCATGCACAGATTTGCTGGGATTCATCTCTTCCAGCTTTAGTTATCTACAGAATGGGTGTCTCTATCTGGGTGAACCACAGTGAGATCACTGTTCAGTCATGGACACTCATCAGTGGACCTCAGAGTGCAAGACATTTGTGTGACACAGCAACGCCGGCTCAGAGCTCTTCTTCCCATTTTCATGTCACCAGGTTGGCCCCATTGTGGTAACATCCGCTAACCCAACAGGAGAAGCAGACACAACACATCACAATCAAGTATATGCCAAGCTAGGAGATAAGGTAATTGAGACCATCTTTCTTTTTATTCAGACTGGTCCCAAAAGAGCTGGGGATGGATGATCCAAATCACTTTATTCCAAGTAGCCAAACCAATTAATGGTAGCAAGAATCTGGGGAAACATCTAATTAAAAGAGTCTCACTGACACTCCTTATATTGATGACAGAGTTAAGGAGAAAGAAGAAACTTAATGGAAAGCCAAAATGCCAGTGTTTTGGACAGTATAATTGTGTCTTGGCACCATTATTTAGTTTATCTTTCATCACAGAATGGCATGAGCAACAAAAAGATGTTTCTTTGCTGAGAAGCAATAAATCCATCACTGCCTGAATATGACAGAGCTCATTGGTGATGAATTGTCAGAACACTGGGGATTCCTACCTTAAGCGTGTCTAAACTTCCATCAGAGCTTTAACACATTCCTGTCTTTTACAGCATTCACAAGTTCTGGAAGTACAATGGTCATAATCATTCAAATGATATCATTTATTTCACTGATAAATTCTAAGAATAGCACACGTAAGACAGAATATTCATGTCAGCTCATATGAGGCAAGCTTTAAACAAGAAGTAATGACAATCTACCTCTAATTCCTCAAAAATCTGATATACTGCACAATTGCTTTTTAAATGGAACTTAATTGAAGCTTCTTAGTGGATGCAAACCTGTCTAGCTCTGCTGATGATTTGCATCACATAAAGAACTCTCTTCTTGCTTTTACTGAGTTAATTCATTCCTCTGTGCAATCAAACTTATAAGGTAGTTATATGGTGTAGAGTACAATACAGAGCAAGGGTAAGAGGAGCAGAGCTAACTGTGATAATAATTACCAGCTGTTGAGAGGAGGAAACTGCCATTTTTTTTTCCCAAGTGCCATGAGGGAACTTGGTATGGACATTTGCTTCTCTTCAGGTGGATGCAGTTCTTTGTGATGGGCCTTCTCCAGAGAACATTGCATCCACTGTTGTGGACTGCACCAAAATCAACAGTGGAAACATAGGTTTCTTCAGGGTTGGTATCATCCCGAAGTCTCAGGTAAAATTAATCTTCAGCTTGTTTTTGCTCTTCTTCTCTCTGCTTTTCTCATCTCCATTAAATGGGTGTTGGGCAAGGGGTTCCCTTTTCCCATAAGGGGCTGAATAAATCTGTGATGGCCTGAGGAGGTATCATATGGTGGAGTGAAAGAGCAGAAAAATAGAGCTTCATGTTGCCTGTGTCCTGACTGTGCCTATGGACCGCCATTGCATGTCTCTTTGCTAAGCACGTCCTTCATGGATCTCCATGGAGCAGGTTTTCCTTTCACACCTGTCCCAGAGATCTTTGAGCAGACAGAAGTGCTTAGGGTAAGCCCAAAGAGAGACACACACAGGTAGCTTAAAAAAGAAAAGAGTGGATTTCAAGAAATATGTTCTTTCCCCTAACCAGTAAACAACTTGGAGCTCTATTTGCTAATTCCAGGTGCTGCAGATACTGGAGCAGGTGCAGAAGAAATACACGATGGTTCACAGCAATGGCCCTGTCATTGCAAAAGGCCAGGAGGAGCACATGAACCATAGCCATGCTGTTCCCAATGGGGCAGGTATGGCTATCTCAGAAGAAACAGTACTGGGGCAGTCTGCCGATGACATCTGTGAGAGCCACACTCGGCTCTGAAATGCCCTTGCAGGTCAAACAGGGAGGTGTTTGCTGAAAACTGATGTTCAGGTCAAATTGGGGAATGGGAGAGGTTTCCCAGCTGCAAGGGTGACATTCACCCTTCTGTGGACTCCAGTAAAACATCGCAGTGCAGAGCTGATTTACAAACCACATTCACCTGGTTTGTACTGGTACATTTTTAACTCCTGAAAACTACCAGCTTTCACTGAAGGCCAGGCACAGCCGAAGGAAGCATTACATCAGTGACCGAGTGGACCCGGTGTAACAGAGCTTTATTCTTTTTTTCACTAAGAGTTAATACCTTCAATTTGAGGTAGAAAATGGCTTGATATGTTTCATAATCACATGCTGGGGGAAAAGCTCTGCATGAAACAAAAAGTAGGAGAGGGAGAATGGAATATATATTCAGGTACTGTGCTGGTGAACTACGAACTTCCTAAAGTAGTTAAGACAAAATGTTGTCCTGGGAGCTAGGGCTGTCTTCTGATAGCAATCTTCTCAGAAAAGAATTGTCATTGTGTGAGACATGATTTCCATATTTTATTGGTGTAAGGGAAGAATTATCATTTCAAAGACTTCAGTAATATCTCTTTAGAAGTGCTGAAGCATGATGATATTGCCTTGTGCAGAGTATGCATGACAGAAGTGTCATGTACATTACATCTAAGGAGAAGCTGATCTTACCTTCTAGCATAACTGTACACGTTTCTACAGTTAATTTCATGGGAGGTTACCTCCAGACTGCAGATTTTGTACAGAACGGTAGCTGCTGACCTAGAGGAGGTGAAAAGAAGAATCAAACTGACATGAAGAGACTTCTGTGGTAAAATCTGCCTGGACCAGCAATTACTGGCTCGTTTACCTTCTAAAAACTGTGGATTCTTACCTGACACTCCTGCAATGAACTGCAATGGCCAGTCTCACTGATTTCACCTGATGTTTTACTAGAATTTAAGCATAAATCCTGTGCAGTCAGAGGAGCCAACTTCTATGAACTATGGCAAAACCATGCCTTCTCGGCTGTTCTTCCAGAACCAGCTCTCCTCCTGTAGAGAGAGAAGATGTTGGATAATGGAATTGTTAATTAATTTTGCCAATCTGCTCACTGTATCTCTTTAGGATTTTGATTCTTAGAAATCAATAAAATATTTGTGGTAAAAAATGTCACAAGTCATACATAATGGGACAGAAACGGCATGCAGATGCACAACATCTGTAGAAAGTATCTCGAAAATTCTTTGTAGGTCAATGTATTAAGCATTTCAGCATATCAGGGTTTCCAAGCTTACACAGGAGGCCTTACAAGTGGATCAAATTGCATCACTTTCCTGGGTGGGAAGAGAACGGAAAGGAAGGATAATAACTCCTAATATCCAGCCCCCATTGCCAGCTTCCTTGATGCGGAGTGCCAGTGAGTTCATAGGACTGAACACAAAGACTGCCTGCGGCCTCTTTTCTTAACCAAGTTTATAAAATAAAAGATACAAACACTGAAAACTGGAGTAGAAGTATTAATCTGGAGAGATATTGAAGCCTCACAAAGCTTTTTCCTATAGAGAACAGCCAGGGATGTTAAATATGCCAGCGATGCTACTGCCCTGCGCCTCACATGATGATTTCTTTTAGTGCATCTCAAGTGAAAAGGCGTTTAGGGTATTGGTTTCTTCACAAGATGCCCTGACTGGATTCCGTTTTTCCCATTTCACAGTGTCAGGGTGCTGGAACAACATGATGGGGAACCATTTTTCACTTTGATAAATAATATGAAAGATCAGGAAAGATTTCCTTTGAGTTCAGCCCTTATTTTGCTCCCATGCACCTCAGTTGTGTGTTGGTAAACTGGAAATAAATAATTTCAGGATGAGGAGATTTAATTTGGATGTTTAAGTTAATTCAAAGAAAAAGCATTTCTTTTATTTTCAGAGTTTTCTCAACATTTAAAGTAAAGCAGAACATTTCTAAAGAGAGGTAGAGAGAGGAAAAAAAAACAGTGGTGTAAGTGGCAAACCCAAAATACTTCAGTCAAACTTTGAGAGACATATGGACTTTTTCAGCTTATTTGCTGAATAATCACAGACTAAATACATTTTGAGATACTCTCAAGTATTTATCACATATTTTAATCACTGAAAATGGAGTTTTCATCCAAAAATAGTTGCCCAAATTTCACAGAAGAGACCCTGCAGTGCACCCTTCCAGTGCCGTTCCTCTCCCATTCTGCTCAGTGGGAAGGAATTGCTCCACTGCAGTGTATCAGATGAAAGGACTATAAGGGAATTTGGGGTCCCAAAAATTTCCATCCAAAAGGACCAAGGAAAAACACGGACTTCAGACAAGAGCCAATTTTGGTTGCATTGACAATTACTGAGACCTTTAGTCTTGAAATGTCAGTCTGGGAGAAAAAAACTGATCTTGTAAATGGATCTCTGTATGAAATAGCCAACACTTTAATCCCACTGGGGTTGGGAATAACCCAGGAAGAAGGGCTGTCCCACCTTGATTTTGCCCTTTGTGGACTCCAGACAGCTGAGTCAATGGAAGAAAAAAAAAGAATGGAAAATAAAGAAGGTGTATTTTTTGGTCAGAGCAAAAATAGCTCACTCTTCTAAGAACAGAGCTAGACCATATGAACAGGAACTGACTCAATGGCATCGTCGAGGATGCATGTTGGTATAGTGGGTGGACCTGATACTGCAGTGGGCAGAGTGGCTGAGAGAGGAAGGGCGGCAACAACCACCTCTTGAACAAAACCAGCTTGGTAAAGGCTTGAAGCATGGGCAGAGTTCAGAATGTGCAGTGACTGCTTCCAAATTAAAGAAACTGAAGAAAAAGAAGCTCAGGAGCAACAGAGTCTTTATTTATTCACTTCCTACTCTTGATGCATGAAAGTCAGACTAAGCCTATAGATTGAAATGGGACGTGAAATGGAAGAATAGGCAGAGGGAGTCAGTGGCACTGTGCTGTTTGCCTGTGTCCCCTGATGGAGGTGATCCTGCAACCCGAGTTCTCCATCTAGATGCACTGTGTGGCAGTAGAGTGTGAAGAGCCACAGAGACAACCAGGAGCAGGTTCTAGCTCTCTGCACCATTTCCCTTCTTGATACTGCAGATGCCTCAAAAGTTCTCACCCCAGTAGTGCAGCAGGTCTTACATGCACTGGATGGAGGGAGGTGGGAACAAACTGCTTCAGAACAGCTAGTTAGTGACCCAATGCAAGGAGTAATGCTGGAGAGGGCAGCTGGGGAGGTCTATCCTGTACATTCAGTTCACCGTTGCCCCTGTTCCTGACCATAGTTCAGCAGCTGTAACAAGTAACTCTGCTGAAAAAGATCCTAGTCAAAAGCTCAAAAATGTCAGTTCATGTAAGAATCCCTCTTCATTCCTTCCCCCAAAATGCAAAGAAATCTTACTCATGTTATTGTTGGGGAACAAGCAAGACGAACTAGAAATCTATGTGCGGTCCCAGCGCCATGATCTCATTGGAATCACAGAGACGTGG
>JAWLRI010000229.1:3617479-3639728 GCA_034781795.1 Crypturellus tataupa
GCAGGGGGGTTGGACTAGATGACCTCTAGAGGTCCCTTCCAACCTTAGGCATTCTATGATTCTATGATTCTATGTTATTATATCTTTTTAGATATCAAAAAAGAGGAATTTCAACAAATATTTCTGCTTTGGCTGTGAGAGTAATGTCAGAGTTCAGATATTCACCCTTTATACAAACCTCAGTATCTCTGGAACAAAAAGCTAACTGGTAAAATCACAGGCTCACTGAAGGTAGCCTCAGAAAATAAGGACTATCAAGAAATCTGAATTTATTTTCAGATTTGTTCATGCACCAGGCAATCCTTTATAAAGAAAGAGCATTTGGTGATTGCGCAGTCGCTTATTGCGATAGCTGTGCCCAGAAATCCTTTAAGGAAATCCATGTTCTCCATGCTCTACCGTGGAAACCAGGGGAATGAAATCTTCGACCATCTTTCAAAGTAGTGTATTTTGGCTCTTATGTGACTTTGCGTCCTCAGAGAAGCTGTGACTTTTAGGACCACATTCGGAATTTGCAGATGCAAATCTCAACCTAAGCACCTCCATTTTCAGAGCATAAACATTTCATATTATCTTTCCAGCAGGAAATAACTTGAGTCTTTCATGAGATGTTTCTCATAAGTGCCAGTAAGCAGCCAATTCTGAATTCCTTCTGTAACTTAATAAAACTAATCACAGCAGATGATACAGTAACCTTTCTTCTTTCATCTGACTGAAATGTCACTCTGAACAATTGGTTCCTCGCTAAGGATTAGGCAATCAGATTTTATATGACCCAGGGCTTAGCACAGTCTTTGTCCTCCTTCCAAACCCTGCTTACAATTGTTCCAGGCCCCCCTTGACCATTGCTGCAAGCAACTTCATTCACTTGCAAATTAAACCAAGTCCTAATTGATAATTCAGGAACCTCTAGAGAGAAATAGAAATGGAAGAAGAAGTAGAGAAGGAATATAAAAGGAACAGACATAGCAGCTTGTTACAGTTCTAGTAATGAAGAGGAAGCCAAATTCTTCTCTTGGACCAGCAGGTAATCATGATAGTGACTGCTGGGGTACAGGATATAGACATGAAAAAGCAGAGATGGCGTTTCCAAGATGTACAGCATCACTATTAGCTTCATCTGGCTTCCAAGCAGTTCCTTAGTTAAGGCACACAGGGAAATGTGGGTGAGAGGAGGCTAATGTCCCTATCCATAACTCTCCATGGCTAAATCCCTAATACAAAGCAGAACAACTCTGATGAGCTTCGTAACCAAGGACCAGCTTCACAGCAGTTGTCCTTGCCTTACCTGTGATACTAGATGAGAGAGAGGATGGTGCGTGTACGTGTACAACAAAGTCTAAGAGAGTGTTTATTTTATCCTGTGACTGCATGAAACTGTTTAAAACGTGGATTGATAAAATGTGGATTGATAAAACGTGGATTGATAAATCCAAGGAGCTATGATCTCATTATCTCCAGGAAGATACCTGTTCTTTACTCATAAATGTAACTCAAATATAATGAAATAATAAAACAATGAAAAGAAGGAAGTAGAATGGTGAAGACAGAACAAGCACAACTGAAACTGGACCGCACAACTCCGTTGCGTGACAACAGCCTTTTTGACTGGAACACAAAAGTGATGTTCTTCACTAGCAGTAATTTGATGGAATTTACTTCCTTGATGACAAGAGTAGACATTCAGCTTTGCAATTTTTTTTGTATAATCTTTCTATTTATAAAATAATGACTTTTTGACCCCTTGTCTAAAACTTCCTCTCCTGTTACTCCCTCTACACCTCTTTCCCCTGACCATCTGGATGCACAGAAGCCCATTAAACAATTGGGCTGCTCTTCTCTTTGCCATAGCTAGTGCCTCGTTCTAGAAAAGAAGGGCAGAATGAAGAGACCCGTCCACAGAAGAGATTTAAGGACAGATGCAACATGATTTGCCTCTCTTTCCCTAGCTCAGTAGGAAACCAAAGGCCCAGTTGCTCATTGCTGCCTTCCACTTGGAAACAATCCTTCCACCATAGGTAGCATCATTTAAGGAATAATACTATATCAGGCATTAAATATTACAAATAGCTGTAATGAAAAAGCCCTGTTCTTAGGAAGCTTCATTAAAGGAAATGAAGATTCATGTTGTTCATCAAAGGGATGCTGGTGGAGGCAGTCTAGGCCTCAGTAGTTAGCTGGAGTCCTTGAAAAGAACCTGGGATAGGTCACCACAGTCAACAACTTGCAGATCTACAGAGATCCAGTTGTTGATACTAATGCAATTGCAGAATCCCATCATGCATGACCAGGTTTTAGAATTGTTTCTTTTGAGAATACAATTATATTTATCATGAAAAGTAAGGACTTCTCTTTGCTGCCTGGTGAGAAGATCTACTGAGCATGAGCTCTCAAGCCAGATGTGTCTTCAATCTGCTTTATTGTTACCATCTCTATATTCTTGTGGTCTTGCACACACAAATGGGTATTTCTGACCACAGTCACTTGAGATTATTGAACAGTAGGTTTGCTTGTCAAGAGGGGGATCCTGATAAACCACAGCTGAAGCAACATAAAATTGATGTAATTGTGAAACAAGGTAATTCTCAGAACTTCAGCAAAAAGGCCTTGTCATGGTGGAAATATAAGCAGAATTTATGCAAATCTTTTCTGGAAAGGAAATATTCCACTCTTCTATTTAGCAGCACTAAGGAAGAGAGATAACACTGAAAAATCTAACTTATTTCCTTGTATGTTGTAAATACATAATCATGCTTGCTCCTAGCACCAACTACATGAAGATGGAAAAGTTTTTGCACTTTACTGCACACCTGATGCCTCAAAATAGATACAGTGCAAACACATTGTTGTGTTTTCTCATGAGTCAGTAGAGGACTCATGAGAAGATGAGTATCAAGCTGAGGCTGGATTCTGGTAAATATTATGTCTTTCTGTAATAAGGCAAAATTGATTGCCTTATTTACTGAACCCTAAAAAGTCCCTGCCTTTGTATTTCCTGCTCTCAAATTGTCTGTAAACATAGATGGAGTTTATTGCTGTATTCATCTAGACAGCGGTCCTCAGGTAATTTTTTGATTTTGCATGTTATCATGGCAATATGTTTATAGTGAAACTTGGCAGTTATCTGGAGCTTTATTAATGGATCCAATATGATACCTGCAGTTCTAGGGCTGAGATTCCTTGTGCTGCCTCACACAGGCTGGTACAGAGAGTCCAAGTAATGTTTCCAAATGTAGGCACTTAGCCAAGGTATTATTTAAGATCTCTCTATATCTGATGCTGAGAAACCCTTCTCTAAAGAGTGATTTGAAGAAAGTAAAAGACCTAGTGGGATTTCCATAGGTATGAGGAGTGTTGTGTGAACTCCAGGTGAAGTCAGGACCCTATAGCATCTCTTTCTGCTCTCTAATTGTCTTTTGAGTCCTTCAGGGAGACAAATGAGGTGCTGGAAAGTCGAAGTAATACTATTTTGCAGTCCGAGCCCTGCAACCCCCACACAAAGGAAATGGAGTTTTCTCTGGGTTTATGCCCTTCAGGATGGAAAGAGATGACAAGCTGGTTTGAGACTGAGAGAACGTATTTTCCAAACTCAAGTCACAGCGTTTGGCACATGGACTCCAGGGCCAGACCATGTATTTACAGATCTAAACGCATCCAAAAATCTAGTCCTATCTCAAAGTCACCTGGGGAATTTGTCTCAGAGGAGATAGCTGAACCCAGATTTAACTCTTCCTGATGGACCTCAAAGGACTAAGAGCTGATTTGGGTTAAAAATAATAATAAAAAAGGAATATTTTTAAAGACCCTTTCATCACAGATCTTTATAACACTCGTACTGTTTTCTGTGCTGTTAGAATAAAGCATGCTCCTGTAGTCTTCTTATCTTGCTCTTTTTATAACCTAAATTATGAATTTGTCCGTAACTCTGAAGTTACAAAACAGCTTCTCTTTTAACACATAATTCTTCCGACCATCAATGTGCTCAAGTGTTTTCCTTACGGTTGAGGCAGTCCATTTCTGACTTCTCTCCTAGATAGCAGCAGTGTGAGGCAGTAGCTGCTACTCCTACAAAAAAAAATCTCCCTGTGCAACATCCCAGAAAAGCATGGACCAGGCAGGTTGCCTTTCCAACTGCTACAGGGCAAAACCTCCTTCTGAGCTTGGCCTGATTTACCAAATTATGTGTGATTTGCTGTGTGCACTGCTCACGTTGGATGGGGCGCTCTACATCCACCTCAAACTGACACAACACATGTGCTGTCTCCGTAGTGTGCCACTGGCATGGATGATGGTCTCACATGGAACCACACCACAGAGGTGAAAGGCCCTTTGCTTTTTTTTCTGGTACAGCTTATGGACAGTATTTAGAACCTGTTTCCTTGGAACAGTCAAGCTGTTTTTCATACATTAAAACATGAGAAAAATCTCATGTTGAGGGACTTCGCAACATGCTTCAAGCTAAGCCTCTGCTGGATGATGGTGGCCCACAGTTGTCCTTTAAATACATTTATTCAATAAGTGCTTTAAAGCACCAGGATTTGCACAATTTTAACAATTTCTGGCACTACACTAATGACCAGCTGTGAGTGATGACATAAGTTCCCTATTTGACTAAGGTATTTATCTGCACTCCTAAACTGAACAGCAACATCTGTTGCAAATCTGAAGTTGCAGTAAGGAATGGAGCTGATGCTGGGAGCACAAGAACCACAGATAACTCCGTTCTTGCAAGGCAGTACAGTTTTATTGCACTGATTCATTGATGAATTTGTTGTGTTATTCTCCGAGTACAATCTAGAGAGGACAGCAATGTGACAGCTCCCCAGAGCTCCTCACCGTTAGCTCAGCTTGCCCAGCTGCCTGTGGTTACCTCGTTCCCAAGCAGTTGGACTCCTTCCATCCCTGCCTTCCTTGCACTGACAACGTTGTGCTGCTGGTGTTCCCTTTGGCCAGACACAGCTGATCAGCTGCAACTGTTTTGGGAAGGGCATAAAGTCCTGGAAAGGACAAGGGTCTGCGATTCAGCAATGAAGAGGAGGAGGAAGTCTGGTCTGAGAAGCAGAGAGGACTTAGTACCCTGGGGAAAAGGGGTGTCACAGAGAATCTCCTTACTTGAGCTTGCGAGCATCAGGCCAAAGCCCTCCTGGCGCACTGTTTATCTTGTGAGAGTCTTGGGCAGCTTCTGGAGCTGTAAAGTGAGCAGATCCCCAGGGCAGGACATACCGAGGTGGTTATGTCTCTGCCAGAGGAGGCAGTGAGGAAGGAGCAGATGTTTGTTGTGCTCTTGCCCTTGCCATATACAGCCAGCACAGGCAGGAGGGGCAGAACTTTGCTCAGGTCATGACAGATGCACTGTCCATTTGCAGTAAGAGGAAGGAACAGATTTTAATCTCAGTAAGGAAAGAGATTCCAACCATGTGCAGTGCTCACGCAGGTGCTGACAAAGACTTTTAATAAGGAGTTTGAGGAGTTGCTTAAATGAAATAATATGTGTCCCCTGAAACCCAAGTGGAAAATGCTCTTTTTGACTTCTGAGTGCAAGCTAAATAGCAGGCTGCAGCTCCAGGAAATTCAGATGCACAGTGATCCCAGTGCCATAGTGGGCTGAGCACAGAGCTGGAGCTGCTCTCACCATAACCAGCAATGAGGTAACGGCAGGTTCCATCCCTCAAAAATCCCAGGTTTGGCTAATCAGAGCCCATAGCTGTAAGGAGGATCAGGAAGGAGGAACTCCTGACCAGACAGGCAAGGAGAGCGTGAACCCAGTGAGAAGTCCCAGGGAGCAGGAGAGAAACATGCCTCAAAAAGATGACTAAAAAAATTGGGGAGGGGCTTGTCCCTTGGAATCAGTAGGGGTTGGTGTTGTGACAGTGCTGCGAGAGCAGGCACGAGGATCCCTGCATGGAGCAAAGAGAACGACTGCAGGGAGCTGGCAGAGAGCTGCCACTTGGACACTGTCTCTCATGCAGGAAAAAAAGATCATTATCAAAAACCTCTCAGTCTGTACTGCACATCACACTGTTTTAAGGCAGACTCTTGACTTTCAGCCCAAAATCGTTCCCTTATTTGAAGCTTGTCTTTGTGTGAACTTCCTCTGTCTCTGGCTCCTTCATGGCTATTATTTGCTTTAGGGCAAAGGAAATTGCACTTTTCTTGTCCTGGCTCCATCTCCCCTGCCCTGCATGCTCTTGGTCTGTGCTACCAGGAGCTCCAGAGGGAGTTATAGCCTTGGACAATCTGACAGCGGTGCTCATTGCTTGTCCTTTGTGTGCTATGAGGAGGCTTCTCAAACTGTGAGTCCTGCAATCAGTGTGGTACTCATCTGGGTTAAGCAGGGAAGGACTGGTAAAACTGCAAAGAAGGAAAGGAGCAGCAGGAGGAGTGGGGGAGCGGGAACTGCATCCTGAAGCCCTCTGTCCAAATTGTGCTTTCCAGTGTTTATTCCTTCCTCTAGGAGGAGAGAACAAATATTTTAGTGAAAATAAATGAAATTCAAAGTCCTTATGTTCCAAAAAAAAATTTATTTAGTGAAATTTATCTGTTTAAAATACATAGAACTGAGTGTGGTGGAAGGGGATATGTAAGCAGGTCTGACATTCACAGTTCAAGGCATTTAGGAAATACAGGTAGTCTGGGAAATCCTGCAATAAAGCACCAACTTCTGATCCATCTGGCACTCTCTGGGCAGCTTTCCCTGTTTCCCAGCACTTTCAGGCACTTGCTGGAGATAAACAATGAACAGCTGCAGAAACCTCCCACAAGAGATGCTGGATGGTGAAGTGCTGCTCTTCCCAGGAAGCTAAGTGCTTGATTTGAAAAGATATGACTTTCACACAGTCAGTTGCTCCAGGAGGGCTTCAGGTATGGGGTGAAGCACCATGGGAGGCTTCAGGTATTTTTGCTAGAGTGAACACTCCTCGTTTGCTTAGAGAAAGTTTTTTGGCTTCAGACTGTTCTGTTCTTCACTCTCTCAAATATCTGCATCACCTTGCCTGCTGGGATGCAGCCTTCTCTCACGATGGTGATGCCACCTTCCCAGAGCAAGAACAAGAAAGTCAGAACAACCCCTTGTCACAGCCCAAGGGAAAGGAAGGAGGCATAAAGAAACACTTTGGACCCCTAAAGCTATCAAATGCTCCAGGCTTCCAAATTTTAAAGCTCTGTGGCAGTTGACCAGAAACTTTGTCAAAAATGGAAGTGTCTGCTGACCCTGTCCCAACACTTATTTCAATGGTTTAGCTTTCTACTAGCGAATCACACTCCAAGGATAATCCAAACCCAACTAATAAGATGTCAGCTTGTGAAGCTACATTATTGCAGAAAAATTCCTCCTTATAACTCTACTTTTATTCTGGTGGTCTACAAGGAATATACTGCCTGTTTTTCAGAAGCATCCACCCCCACACTTGAAGCATTTTGTTCTTACAAGGTTGACTTTGCATGCACCACCCAGTTTCTCCTCACTGCCTCATTCTCTGTCAACACTGAGGTACTCCAAGGACATCTTTTGTTTGTTTCTCTTCATCAACATGTTTGCAAATGTCCAAGCACTCAAGAAATGTTACTCTTGGAGCACGCTACACTGCCAGATTGATATTATTGAAAGGAATGGAAAGATTCCAGGAAAATCCTATTGCACATAGAAAGGGCGGTTCTCACACTTACTTTCATCAATCTTTGTGCAGTTGACCACGGTTGATGCCACCACCTCATCAGATTCTCCATCACAGAGAACACCCTCCAGTTTATGACCAAGACGCCTGTAAGGACAAGAAGGAACAAAACTATCCAGTACTTGAGATTACACTGAGCCAGATTCCCCTTACACCAGTACAGGCCATCAGCTCATGATCTTTATGATCATGGTGTACATTTTCTGGCCACCTGAAAGACAGCGATAAATACCGTTTCCGATTAGTGGACAGGGTACTTACGAGATGACCATATCATGGTGTGTGCTGTCAACCTCTCCACTAGGATTAGCAGAGGTGATTGCCAAGGGTCCTGTCATGTCAATGAGGTGTACCAGGACGGTTAGGTCAGGTACTCGGATCATGATGCTGTCTGGAGTCCCCACTCTGCTGTAGCCTGCTCCAACACCTAGACAGAAAGGCAGAGTGTTGGCAGATGAGAGATTGGCACAGACCTCCCACTTTGCTAGTTTGCAAGTGGCTCTGCTGCACAACCCCAAGCAAAATTACCATTCTCCTGGTGCAGTTTCACAGAAGCAGCACCCTAGATTAGAAATACATGAGAGCAGCTCTAAAAATTCAGGACTAACTGGACAGGAAGAAGTAGAAGGGAAACAATTAAAACCTTAGTAGCTGGAGATCAGCACGGATGATTTCAGAGAAATGTAGGACATAGGACTCCTCCAGATCAGAATCTAACTTCCGTGTCCACTTTCCATCCTCTCCATACTACGGGCTTGTAAGAGGTGAACTGCCAGGCTCCCTCCCCACATGAACCTCCCTTGCTTTGAGTGTGCCTGCCTCTTATGCTGCCTCACACTGCTACGGGACTGCTCCAGCTCATTAATGCCCTCGGATAGACATTTTAGCAAGGCAAGTAATAGTTTGAGAGGTGTTTTTTTCAGAGTAAAGTGAACATAAACTCTTCCTATTGCCATCCAAAATGACAATGCTGCTGTGTTGAAGACCCAGAAGAGGGACAAGACAAGTGGAAGCAAGGGTACATCCCACCTAACTTCTTCAGCCACTCTCCCTTCTTGATAATGCAGCCGATGCCACCAGGGTAAACACTTTCCATGAAATCCCAAAGGAGTGGACTGATGGGGGGAGCTGCAGCTCGCAGCTGGTCCAGGTTTGAAATAAAAATGCAGATGGGCTTTTCTTGAGGCCTGTCCTGCACAAATGAAGAGGAGAGGAAGAAGAAAAACACATAAGGAGAGAATCTCTGACTTGAGAAGATTTTAATCCAGTAGGATCCTATTTCATACTTCTCAGGAACCATGAGCTTCAGGAAGCAAAATACTATTTCTGCACAAAATACTGAGAGAAGAACTGTATGCTGTGACTTGTGTAACACTTCAGTTCTGCATATGCAAACTCAATGAGAGAGCTTTAGTCAGCTCTTGGGACCTTAAATCCCCTGCTTTGGATGCAGCAGAAAGAGGGAAGATGATGCTCTGCTCATTATCAGGACTTTTAAATTCAGTATCTAAAGGCCTGATGTTCTTCTAGCTGACACAGGTATAAATCAAGAGAAACTTCACAAATTAACAATAGAATAATAGATAGAGAAACAAGCTGCCCCAAAGTAAGTGTCTGTATCTCCTTCATCTCTCTGATGCTTGGAAATACCTTTGCAATGCAATGAACAGTGATATGGAGGGAAAATAAGAAGAGCTCACGAAGCAGTGTCATTTCAGTTCTTGAGTGACATCAGTTTCATGGGAGCCGGGTGACTAAGGATCTGGGCATGTATTTACATTCTGTTTATATTATCTCATCCGTGGGGAAGGTTAGCACTGGCACCAGGGCAGGAAAGAAAAGACTGCCTTTGTTACCAATGTTCACGCCATTGCCAGCTGAGATAGTCTGTTATGCTTATTTCTCTGGGCTAGCCAGGAAATTGCCTCATGGAGAACAGACAGGGCCAGGCAGAAAAAGATGCATTTAAGGTGCAAAATTTGAGACTGATTCCAACCCTGAATGTCTCCAGAAGTCTGGGGAAATTTAGAGTTGGGCTTCTGATTCAGCACTTCATTAAGCAGAGCAAAATACGGCTTGGACCCTCCTTGCACAAATGCCAGGGCTGCTGCTTTGCCCCCAGCAGTGAGGCACAAGGGGACTTTTAATGTACAGTGTCTTACACCGAGAGCAGTGAGTGTTGTCTCCAGGCAGCTCAGCTCAGAAGATAGTCCGTGATGTTTTGCGGTGACTGCTCATAAACTTTACCCACAGCCAAATGTTGAGTCTTTGGGAGCCTCAGAACAAGGAGATCTCACTTCTGGTTGTGCAAAAGCAAGATCCCGCTAACAACACATCCCCTGTATCCGCACCTTGATTCTGTAGACCTTCTCGATGGCCTGAGGGTGTTTGCAGGAGGCGGCCAAAGCATACACCGTGTCTGTTGGCACCCCGCACACTGCCCCAGTGTTCAGCAAGTCTGCAATCGTTCTCAGGCCACTTGTGCAGTGGGACTTGGGGCAAATGCAGGGTGGAGGGTCATCATGGTCCTCCGTAGTGCTATCAACCTAGTGGTAATCAGGGACAACACAGATGTTACTTGCAGTATAGCCGGAATAACCAAATATACACATCACAGACCAGGATTCAGGTATCACATTGTGCCAGGCACAAGGCAGAAGCAGCACTGTTAGGTGTACTTCACCTGAAGTAGATCAAATTAGATGGCAGAAGTGCTTATTTCTGTCCAGTCAAAGAACAGTCAAAGAAACTGGCTCAGATTTGGACACTTGAACAGCTGATGTCTAAAATTTCAGGAGATGAATCCCAGCAGAGTGACTGCCTCCTGTGGAAATAAACTATCCTCCAAAATGAACCAGACTACCAGCTAAGAAATCCTAAATCCTGCCGTACGTGGAGTAAGATCAAATTTCAAGCACTTTCTCATGAGACCTAGTGTTTAGAACCTCTGATTTAATCTTGCTCTGCAGGAAGATTTGGAGCTGTCAGATCAATCAACCTAGTTAAGTGAAAATATCTTCATCAGACACGCAAAACTCTACAAAAGGTTTAAAGTTATCCAGTACAGTGGGGAGTTCTTGATGTTAAAGGAGTTAAAAGAGGGGAAAATCCATGAACATTTGAACTTCCCTAGGTGAGACTGAGGCCCTAGGGTGTCCCTCCTTGAACAGCAAATCTATAACATCATGAAAAGAATCTCTTACCATGAATAGAGGAGGTCCCATCATTATCAGATCCTTCCCAAACATGTTGTTTGCAAGTGATGCTGTTGCTCCATAGAAACAAACTATGCTGAAAATGCTTAGCATCACAACTGGGGAAAAAAAGGCGGGGAGAGGAGTCAAATGAAGTGTCTTATGACTTCCCAGAATAATAAACTCATTTCAGTCTTTCTTCTCATGGCACACTTGTGGCACTTGTAGTTCAGCACATTTGTGGGACAGAAAGTTCAAGGCACTTCCAGTCTTGCCTCTCTTTGCTATATGACACTCTCATCCTGCTGAAACAATTTCTACAAAGCATCTTGTTAGAGCAAGTAGCAAAGAAAATTCTCAATTGCTGTGAAGTCTAGACTTTAACAGAATTACTGCTGCGCACTCCAGTGGCACATCTAGTTCAGCCCAAATTCTAGTTTGCCCCAAATCTTGGCCCTCTGTATGACTAATAAAAAGCAGGACTGCAGGGAATTTCAGGAAGTTCTCTTGACCCAGAAGGATCAGCCAGACCCCTAACAGGAAACTGGGGATAATATGTGGGAAAATTTTCTCATCCCAGTATGCAGATGAAATGCTCAGCATCTGCAGCTTGCACACACAGTCCTCTAGGAGCCGGCAACACACTCTCCTGCTTAGTCACTTTTTTGGTGCTGAACTTGTGCAGAACAGTGTTCCTTAACCAGGAACCCATCACTGCACTCTCTGAATGAGAATTTGAAGAGCAAGTTCACCTGCAACTCACTTTCAAATGGCCAAGGGAGGTTCTCCACCGTAAAGAGCAGAAAACAAATGATCAAGAGCTCCATTGCAAGGGTCATGAAGAGAAGGACCACATTAAAAGAGGAAGCTGTTGAAGAAAATAGAAACAAAAGGCACTGGCATCAGAGAATTGGACATACGTGTTAAAAATGTTTGTGAAAAGGAGCAATAAATGATCTGACTTCCCCGTTCTTGCGGGGAGTGGGAGCACATGGGTATGACTGTTTAGTTAGCCCTCAGCTTTCAAGAGACAAGGTGCCAAGCCCTTGATCTGCCAGCATGCTGTGCTCACATGGAAAACTCTTCTGGAGCAGCCAAGAACATCCTGATTTACAGCAGCTGAGTTAGAGGATGGCTGTGGATATATGCCAGTGGCCCAGTCTGTCTAACACTTTTACCTTAACTGAACCTTTTATTTTCTTTCAAATGTTCTTCCACTCCCTTATGACTATTTCTTCTAAGCCCAGCTCAGCTCCTGTTGTTGGCTGTGGGCAAAACATTTCAGTTCTGGCCTAACTGGAGGGACAGAGAGAAAGCTGAGACTCTCTCTCTGTGAGATTGTATATCTTCACCACAGGGTAGCTACCAATTAGATTAAGGATATGACTCCAGATAGCCCTTAGTAATCAGTTACATAAAGTACTGAGACTTACCGAGAATAATTAAAAAGGTATTGAGTACCAAAAAGGCAACAGAACCAGCAGTGAATCCTTCACTCTTTCCTGCACTGATGTTCACCAAGTGGCCTGAAATAGAACCAGTAGATCATTAAGTGCAGTGTAATCAAATAACAACCTACCTGCAGCTGGAGGGACTGAAGTTCAAACTAACTCATGGTGTCCACTATAAAGAAATCCATTACAATGAAGCATGTCTGCACTACAAAATTACCCTAAAAGCTGAGTCTGTCATTTTATTTTCCTTCAGTTTGTAATAGACACCAAGGTGTCTTTCTGGATTTGGTGAAAGAGTAATAACTTTCCAACATACTTCTTAGCTTTCTCTCTAGCTCTAACTTTCCCAGAAGATGGTAAATCTAATAAGAACCTGAGCCTAAGCACGAGCATGCTGCTAACAAGGAACTAAATAAGGCATTTTTATTGCCCACCCATACCATTCTGAGAACTCCTTTCATGACCAAAACCAATTGACCATCATGACCATCAATTACATGAGCGCAAACCAGGATATTGAGTCATTACCACTTGTTGTATCCTCTTTCAAAGAGAAATATTAATAAGCCCAGTATCAGTGAATCTCCTGGGAGAATGAATTCTGTTGGAAAAAGCAGTATGAAATTTTCTAAAAACAAATTCTAATCGTTTCAAATAAGGAAAGCAGTAAGTACACTCCTGCATTACCTGCAAATCGAAGCCAGGTCCATGCTCCCCAAAAGCCAGCATAACAGAATGGAAGAACGCAGCCAGACTTTCTTCCTCGTTGAACTTGGATCCTGCACACATACAGCTGCATTACAGCTCCTGGGATGAGCACAGAGGGTATCGAGAGTTGCTGTTTGATGGGGTCATTGAAGGTACCCTGGATGGCAGAGACTGCAGCCAGGCCATTGCAGATGTAGAAGAGGGCATCTGGCAGTTCAGCACTGGTGCTGCTTTGGAAATCTCTCGATCTTGTGAAACAGACTTTGGCAAACATGAGGGTGGTTTGAAGAGCTGAGCTCGACATAGCCTGGACCCCAACTGGTATCAAAGCCTTCTCCCCAATGGAGTTGATAAGGCTGGCAAAAGTGGCGTACATTGAGAGGGCAGTGCAAAGGCTGCAGGCAGCCCCAAGGAATAAGTAAGCACCTGGTGTTGGGATCTGATGGATGGCAGCAGCTGTGAGGACAATGAAAGAGGCATTTTGCAGCATCTCTAGGGTATCTTTGTGGAAAGACATCAGAAACAACAGGCAGGCAACAGCCAGGAAGAACCAACCTCCAAACATTCCCAGCCTGCTTTCCTGAGTCTTCTCTGGCCCAATGAAGGTGGTTAGAACAAACTCTTCCCAAGATATCACCAGCCAGTACAGGCTATGAACACCAAACTTGGTGGTGTGATAGGCATCATCTCTCAGATAGCTGTAGAAGCTGGACAGCAATTGACAGCTGGAAATGATGGATATCCATGCTGCTCCAATACAGAAGGTCTTCATGTATCCAAAGAAGTAGAAAACAAATATAAAGGAAGAGACAGTATCACAGATGTTGCCTAGGGCCATGGGTTCAGCATACTTTGTGTTCTTTTTCTTCTCTTCTCCAATGGCCTTGGAAGAGCTCTTCTGTGCTGACCCCAGTAGCAAAACATTGAAGAGTGGATGCCCAAAGCCAGGGAGAACGTACCGTTGTGTGATGCCCTTGAGCAGGAGAGCCACTGCCCCATACAACCCACACACAACAATGACCAACTCAATGACACCTGACACTATCAGGGCCCACTGGCCAAAGAGAGCAACTGCTTCAAACACGAGGGCAAGAGCGATGGCCCCAAATATGAAGGGCATGATGTAGTTCACTGTGGTTGAGCAGAAGGAGAGGATGAAGGAGATGGAAATGTAAGCCACCAGCCCAGCCACAGCACTTTGACTGACAGAGGGGTGGGCCATGGCAGCAGGCAGGAGGTGACTGGCATTCTCTGAGGCCAGAGTTAGGTTCTGCCAAGGGGGATATGCAGCTGAAATGATGCGTGTAGCCCCATAGCTACTCCATAGCGCAGAAAAGGTCAGAAAAGCTGCCCCTCCAAGGTGATCATACTTCCGGAAGGCAAGGAATCCCGCCAGGAGCTGGACAAAGCCTCCAATCAAGACGAGGTGGACACCTGAGAGACACAGGAACACAATGTCATGAGGGGAGCAAGCTGCAGAGAGGCCTGAGTTCCTGCAGGGAGCAGATCTGTGTCTCCAAACACTGGAGAACCTCCCATTGCAGGTCCTACAGCCATCTGGTGACTGGCTCTGTACCCTCTGGCTTTCCCTCTCTTCCTACCTTTATGCTCAGTATAGCAAATGGATCTGACAGAGCTCCAGTCTGGTTTAGATCTATGAAGATAAGTGGAAGGGGGAAAACACATGAGGGTTTTGACCAGATTCATGGCAGAGTAGCTAAGGAAGGAGGGATCCTAGGGATCACACTTAGCTTCTGTACATTGGAAAATGATTCTGTGAACTGGCCCACAGGCATGACTCTGTAAAAACTTTATCCTGGAGCCTAATGCTACCACCCAGAGCTTCCAACCAAGAGCCACAATGCCCTCCTTGGAAGGCTGTGCCTCACCTGCGAGGATGTCTTCTGCTCCCGTGGGCCCGATGCCGCTGCGAACCGTGGCAAAGTTCTGCAGGCAGAGGAGGAAGGCGCTCACGACGTTCGCCAGGAGCCCCAGCACGGACGGCTCGCTGTAAAACACGGCCGCAAAGCCCGCCGTGCTCGCCATGGCCGTCTCCCTTCCAGACAAAACAGCGGTGTCAGCGGTCACCCACAACCTCACCGTCTCTCCCCTTGTGTCTCCGTCTAGACGGGTGCTGCTTTGGCACGGACGCCTAGCCAGTGCCCAAAGCCTTGCCCCTGCTCCAAAGGGGAGAAATTGGTGACAGACTCAGGTATTTCCATAGTGCCTCCCTGCTCATAGCTCTAAACAAAGGCCCAATTCAAAGCAGGAATTTAGGTGCCTACTTTCCAGAGACTTATCCAGAAAAAACACACACAACCTATTTAGGCGACATGGATTTCTGGCAAAAACATGTTTAGGTGCCCCAAAGCGCTGCAGGTGGTGGTGATGGTTCCTGCCTCCTCTGCTCCGGCTGCTGTAGATGGGGAGGAATGAATAGTCTAACACAAATGAGCAAACATTCAGATGAAACCCACAAGGTATTTTGAGCCATTCCAGGACATTTCTTATCCACTATTACAGACAAACAGGCAGGCATTGCACTCACATACACAGTCTCCCTTCCAGATGGAATTTTCCAGCTCCATCCCTTTTTTGAAATTGTAGTGACTAAATAATCTATTTTCAAACCCTTCATATTTCTACCATTAACGAGTCTATTTGCAAGCAGCCCCCACATTTCCATTGCTCCGCACTCCTGGGTACCATGAGCTGGAGTTTGCTCTCTGGAGGTTTTTGTTAGGAAACAAAGACAAAAATAAAATGGCAATGTTCTTGTTATTTGATTATTTTTAGAATATTTTATGACCTAAAAGAGCTGGAAAAGGAGCCAAGTGATGTATTCTGTTCTCTGCCACCTCAAAAAAAAGCCTCTCAGAAAGTAAAGAAAGGACGCAGAGCTACAACTGATATGGGAAGTGAAGGAGAACAAGGGGGCAGTGTCTGCTTCTACCAGGCAGGGAGTAGTTTTACACATGTTGGTGAGCCAATACTCAGCTTAAAACCCAGCACCTAATAATACAAGCCCAGCACTGTAGTCCTGGGCAGACATATACTGTTTAACAAACATTAATGGCCTCTGGATTCCTTTTTTTCATTCTTTTCTCATATCTGTTTTCCCTCAAACCTGTTTCTCCTAAAGGATAAATTGACAAAGAAATCAAAGACTAAGGGTAAAAGGGCAATGCTGACTCCTACCAGCTCTGAACTGATTGAACAAGCTAAACTTTGGAACAAGTAACAGTTTTAAACTGAAGGTACCTCTAGGGATCAGCTAATTCATTCAGTTATTTAATGATGCTAAAACTAAGATGTTTCTGTTCAGAAGGAGCTTCACCAATTCATGGCTCTGCAGGAAGAACACTCTCTTCAGTGTCAGGCACCTGTATGAAGGGCTGACCTGGACGGGGCCCTATGAAATCAGGCATTGCATCCTTCGAAGTAGTGGAGCAGCTACCTGTGGAGTCTATGATGTTGACACTTTTTATGGCATCCAGATACAAATAAGCAGCTTAGCTGAAATGGTTATACTTGGATAAAGGCCACAATATTAAGTTCCTCCAGATGTTCTGCTTTTTAAATAGCTCCTACAGTGACTTTCTAGGCATGTTGCAGGAGCACCTGCTTTGAGTCTTTCTCTGGAGAAGGATGAGACAGGTTTGCTGGTGGAGGACAGCTGGATAGACGACTGCTAGCAGAAGTGATTTTTAATTTGCCAAGACTCACTTGGTTTGCAGCTCCTGCATGACTAGCTATGCTAGCAGTTTTTGATTCTATGGCAAGCAGTTTAGTTTTGTGAAGGACATAGGGACATTAACAGGACTGCTTCCCTCTGATTGCAGTGACAGCTTGGAGGGTTTTTTGTAGGGCACTTGAAAAGGCGGGGAAAAGACACTGAAATGTGCCATATGGAGGTGTAAAGGGAAAGGAAGTGAGAGGATTTAGAGCAAGATATGGGAATAGAGGAAGACAAAGGACCTTCCCTTCTAAGGAGAGGGCTTGGGGTTGTACAAAAGGGCCATTTCAGCATTGGGGAGCTGGAGTCCCATGCCTCCCCTCTCTATTCCCTGCAATATAAGGATACTTCAGATAACAAATCCCCTCGTGATATTCTCCCAGGGATAACAGCACCAGTGATGACCTGGGCTGCTCCAGGATGCAATAGAGCAAGATTCTGCATGGAGGCACCTTTAGGCACTTTCTGCTCACAGTATGCCTAGGTCTGGCTTGTTCCCAGGACAAAAAAATCACTCAGCGCTTGCTGTCACTCTCTAGCTGGAATAGCTACTCCAGCACTTACTAAGGACCGGTTTCTCTGCAGGCTCTCAGGTGTTATCAGTACAAGACTGATAACACTCCTGCTCCCCATTCAACGCAACTCAGCCAAGAAAGAGCTCCCACCAAGCCTCTTCTTGGACTGTGTGTCTACAGCTGGGACTGAGGCAAAGTGGATTTACAGGTGGAGATTAGGCAGGCAGTATGGAACAGTGCAGAGCTTGAGGAGCAACCCAGGACTTCCTTTGCACTATACAGGGTCACCAACCAGCACAGCTAGTGTTCAGCAAATTGCAAGGAAGGAGGCCTCCCCAAGGTGGAGAGGCCCTCAGTGCCAGGGACACTGCCAGGCCTTAAAAGCACAGGAGAGGGCTGGTCCTATTAGCGAGATGGGGCAGCCCAGAGTGATCCTTACTGTGCACGAACCCACCAAGAACCCTTGCACGTGTAGCCTCCTCTGTCCACTTACCACTTGGAGCTTCTGGACAGCCCAAACCTCCTGCTGCTTTGACTCTTTTTCACTTGGCACGGCCTTTGAGCCAGACCCATGTGGTCATCTCCAGCCTGGCTGAAGCATCTCAGTGCCTTCTACCCGCCCCCTTGCTCACCGTAACTTCCCTTTCCTCCTTCCAGAGCAGCCCTCTCCCACATACATCGCCCTCTTATATTTTGGCAGCTCCAGTGAATTCAATGAATACTGTGATACAGCACTGCACACATCACCACGTGTGGCTACTCAACCCAAGCATCCACTGCCTGTGTTTCTTTACCTTGTTTAATAGCATCGACAAAGAAAATAGAAATATGATGGTGTATGGACATCTCCATTGGAGGCTGGAGCAAAACTTAGAAGGCCAATGGATTTATAAATAACTACCCAAACCCTCTCTTTTGCAGACATGTATCCCCAGTGACATTTTGCTATTAGTTTTCCATCCCCTCTTAATGATAACAAATGTTTACACAGCTCTCAGAAAACAATGTGTCTCACAAGATAAATATGTAAAAGAATGAAGTGAAATCCCCTTTGGATAAGCATGCTGCAGGATTAACGGTACCTCACAACTCTGCATGGCAGGAATACATATCACAGCTCCTGATCTCATCTGGTGAAAATCAGCATGAAGTTGTCTAAGAGGCATTGCTACATTCACAGTGATCTAAAGTCTGGCTAATATTCTGTAGAAAATCCAAGCTGTTTCTATATGGCTGGCTGCAAAATACATCAACTTAAACTGATGTTTTGTACACAGTAATATGCATAATATTAAATGACCACTCAAGCATTTCCCCAAAGTCCAGGCATTCACTTAGGGATGAATGAAGGGTCCCAGTGTCTCCTGGTACCTACAACATAGATCTCACATCCATATTAATATTTCAGTGAACCTGCAGCACATGGAAGGCAACATTACAGCATTGCTGATTTAGAAGAAGGAGACTTAGGAAAAGATTCAGTCAAATACTAGAATACCAAACGTTTTTTAAAGAAGCATCAAAGGAAAAAACACCACACTCCTATCTCTGCCGCTTGGATTACCTGTTTTGGTGACACTTCAGCTCAATGGGAGGATGCTCTTGTCCCTCTCATTTCCTGGTAAGTACCATTTTTATAGTCCTTCTCTGTAGGAGGAGCCTAGAGCCAGTTGCTTCACCCATTGGCACCTGTGGCATTCTGGAAACAAGAAGTTCCTTGAACTTCATCAATTATTGTCCCAAAGCTTTTTCTATTTCCTGAAACCAAAGGGGTTTCCCTTCAGTTCAGCCCAGAAAAAACGCACCCCCCCCCATCTCTTCCCCCCACCCTCTCCGTCCCCAGAGGCTGATGTCATCACACTTGAAATTTGTTTGAAAAAAAAGGAAAAAAAAAAAAAGGAAAACCAAAACAAAAAGCAAATTGCCTTCCAGAAGCATATATAAAGCCTGACACCAAAGCACCTTGCAGACAGACACCTCTCCCATCACTCGAATAGAGCAGTTCAGAGCTGGAGATTTAGCAGTGTTAGCAGCTACCAGAATGGTCTACTTAACTTTGCAGGTAAATACTACTTCACATACAAAATCTCTCCATCTCTGATCTTTCTCTTTTCGCTTTAAAGAGCTATTTTTGCTATTGGAACAGTTCCTCAAGTGGTCAAAACTGTCATGACATTAAACAGGAATGTGCCCCCATATAACAAAACCAAGTGGTTTTCACAGGCACTTTTCATGGTTACTAACCTGTTCCTTCTCTGCTTACTCCTTTTATGCATCTCAGATATCTTGTACAATGCCATGGGGAGGTTTTGTTGCTTTTTGGGAAGGGCTGCATGTTTCTAACTCCTCACATTCACTCTGAGCTGGTCCCTCCTCACAGCCCTGAGGACTGCCTGGTAGAGCTTGAAAGCCGATGCTGCCCCTTCTGCGATGCTGCTTTCTCCTCTGGCTATTCTTGGCACCCTGGCTAGGCTGGGCATTGGAAAACATTTTTTCATCTTAGGCATGTAGGCTTTCAAATTTAGTTTTATCCGCTTATTTGGTCTATGAATGTCCTTACTGTGCCGTGCTAGAGGCACAAATGGTAAAACAGCTCTGAGAGAGCTCAGCAGCTTAGATGACAAGTGATCTTTCTCTGTCTTTACCCTAGAAATCCCAGAAGATCTTGGCAAGCTCCCGACAAGTCCATAAAACTGCCGCTCACGGTTTGTATCTCTCAGCAGAACAGCATTCTCTCTTCTTTTTTAAATTACTTCTCAAAATAATTGTGTGTCTTGGAAGAGAAAACATGCTTGAGGGTCTCCTTATGTTAATTATTGTCCTGGGTTAAAAAGAAAAAGGGAAAAAGTAAAAAGGGTAGAAATGTTGTTGCTAATCCTGTGCAAAAATAGGATATTTACCTGATTTTGAACCACATTTTCCAAACTCTCATATTTTGATCATAGTCTTAAAATATTTCAATTGTTGCTGCTACTGGATGGCTCAGATGGGATTCTTAACTCCTCTATTTCCCTTTGCTCAATTATTACAATTCATCTGTTACTAACATTTCTTAGGGTGATTCACCAATGAGTCTTACTGTAATATCTTGCAGCCTGTGTACTATCTTCTGCACTTCTGCACATATGCAGTTACTCTAAGAAATCAGATTTAGCAGTCTTTTGCCATGTAGCCATTTGATCTCCCATAAATTTGTATATTAACTTATTTTGTGTGCATAATTAACAAAACTTATAAAATTCAGAGAGCTTAATGAGCAGCTGAGAGCAACAGAAATATTAATAATCCATGCAAATCTACTAGCTCTTGGAGAAGGTTTTTATACAAGGTCATTTTTATTTAGTTAGTTAGTTCTATTGCCCAGCTGTCCCACCGGAATGAAAACATTGGTGTGTAAAGTATCCTTAATGAAAGGGTTAAAAATGGCACTGTTTATTAGAATGACAAAGAGCATTTCATGATGGGAAGGAAGCAGTCAGAAGGGCATGGGTGCAGCATGATTCAGAATGATTTTCTTTCCATCCCTCCAATCTAGTTTGACTTCATTGTTTCCCTCTTGCTGAGGGCGTTGGTGCTTTTGCTTCTGGTATTCAGAAGATACCCTCAGTGTACACAGGGTGAACACAGATTTTGTCAGTAAAAGATTTCCAAACTGCTGAGTGTTACAGATTTCTATAGCAATATCTTTCACAGGGCTGCTGCAAAGTGTGAATTTTGTTTCAGTGAGTCACAGCTATGATGAGATTCTCAGCTGTGTTTACAAGTGGTTTTTGGGCTCCTAGACTTTAGGTGAGTCCAAATACAATTCCAAGCGAACTGTGAGTCAGGAGCCATGACATTTGAAAATAAAAACTTCCTAGTGAAATTAGGAGTGGTTATTTTTCAATCGGAACATTTTCTGATTAAAAAAAAAAATCATCTCATGTGTACCTGCCGATGAGGTTTCCACCTCCATCCCTGCAAAGGTGATGGAGCAGCTCATCCTAGAGACCATCTCTAGGAATGTCAAGGAAAAGAAAGTGATCAAGACTAGTCAGTATGGATTCACCAGGGGAAAGTCATGTCTGAAGAAACTGATAGCCTTCTACAATGAGGTGACTGACTGAATGGATGATGAGAGAGCGCTGTGGATGTTGTCTACCTTGACGTCAACGTGACTTTCAACACAGTCTCCCATAACATCCTCACAGCAGGGCTCAGGAAGTGTGGACTGGACAAGTGGACTGTGAGGTGGATTGAAAACTGGATGGATGGCAGAGCTCAGAGGGTCTTAATAAATAGGACTGAGTCTAGTTGGAGGCCTGTGGCCAGTGATTTCCCCCAGGGATCAGTACTGGGCCAGATACTGTTCAACTTCAAAATCAGAGACTTGGATGAGGGCACAGAGCGCACCACAGAATGCAAGTTTGTGAACAATACCATACAATATGACTGTTGGAGGGCCAACACTCCAAAGGGCTGTGCTGCCATTCAGAGGGACCTAGGCAGGTTGGAGAGTTGGACAGAGAGGAACCTCATGAGATTCAACAAGGACAAGTGCAGGGTCCTGCACCTGGGCAGCAATAACCAGGCACCAGTACAGATTAGGGGTTGCCCTGCTGGAAAGCAGCTCCAAAAGAGGGATTTGGGAGTCCGGGTTAACCAGGAGTCAACAATGTGCCCTCATGGCCAAGAAGGCCAAGGGGATCCTGGCTGCATCAGGAGGAGTGATGTCAGCAGGTCAAGGGAAGGGATCCTGCTCCCCTGCTCAGCTCTGGGGAGGCCGCACCTAGAGTACTGGGGGCAGTTCTGGGCTCCCCAGGACAAGAAGGACATTGAGCTTCTAGAGAAGGTCCAGTGTAGAGCCACAAAGATAATTAAAGGACTGAAGCATCTATCATATGAGGAAAGATTAAGTGAGCTGGGCCTGTTTAGCCTAGAGAAGAGAAGACTGAGAGGAGATCTGATCAATATGTATAAGTACCTTAGG
>JAWLRI010000229.1:3639828-3684069 GCA_034781795.1 Crypturellus tataupa
GTTGTGGAGTCTCCTTCTCTGGAGATCTTCCAAACCCTCCTGGATGCCACCCTGTGCCATGTGCTCTGGGTGTCCCTACTGGAGCAGGGGAGTTGGACTGGATGATCCCTAGAGGTCCCATCCAACCTCAGCCATTCTGTGAAAACTCAGGTTTCCCATTGGGAAATAAAATATTCATATTTTCTTCCTTGTTTCATTTTAATTTCTGCCTGGGATTAGTTTCAGTTAGACATACATACTGCATCTTATTTGTGTGTGCGTGTACGTATATAGTGAAAGATTAGCAATCGTGCACATATTAACTACTTTGAATCTTACAGTTTCCATAGTATTATTATGTGCCTTTTCAAAATGCTGTTTGTCATTCTCCAAAATAAAGCAAATTGTCATTGAAATAAACAGTTCAGCAGTCTTAAGATAGATATTTTCCACAGCACTATAATACCTTCAACATTTTGGAAGTGGTAACTCCTGCACACAGAAATGCTAGTATTTTCTGCTATCTGTCCAGCTCTATATGATATGACACAAATAGAGACACTGTCTTTACCTTGGGAAGATGGATGTTGCTTCTTGTCTAACAGAAAACGTGGTTTCAGTGGCAGGAAATCACTTTTCTTCAAACCCACAGTATAGGAGATCTACTTTAATCTGTTTCTGAAGCACAGGCTAGATCTTCTGATATGCTGAACTGAAGCTGACATGCCCAAGGAGAGGCTCACAGCCCAGAAAGCACAGGGGAACCTCCTATTTCCCAGATCCTTAGGGCTATTCCCAGCCTTCTGACCCAAGGGAAGTGCTGGCCAAGTCCTGTTCTCTGGGACCAACGATGAGGACTTGTGGGTACATGGGCACGTAAGTCTTACCCTTTCCCTCTTCCTTGGTGTACAGTGGTGGCCAGGAGTGCTCCAGAGGAGACTGTGACCAGCAGCTTTGCCTCCTTCATCCATGGAGTTCAACCTAAACAATTGTCCAAGGCCGTCCGTCACAGGAGCAAGAGGATGATCCTTGACAGCATTGGGGTTGGCCTTGTGGGCAGCAGGACACATGTGTTCAATATTGCTCTGCAGTACTGCCGGGTAGGTGCAACCCCCATATTGCCACAGACTTACGTGGTTCCCATTCTGACATTGTCACCACGAGTAGAGCCTTGCTGGGTGGCTGAAGGAGGACTTGTGCCTTGAAGAAGGGGGCTTTTTGGCTTTGCACAATGCTCCTCTCAAGGTCCTTCCCTAGCTTTCCCTCTCTTCCACAGGAACTGTATTCCTCAGCAGCCGTGAGCTCTGTCTATGGAAAACCAGGCATAAAGCTCTCCCCAACACTTGCAGCATTTACCAATGGAGTTGCGGTAAGGCAAGCTATTTCAAAAGGAGCTCTGTGGTCCTTTCAAGACACTGCTTGATGTTACTGGCAGTAGTCAAAGTCCTGGGAGAATGCCAGACCCCTAAATTCATGCACTGCTCTGCAGTGCCGCACATAATGCTTTTAGGGCAGTGGCATGGGTGCCACTGAATGACCAGTGGATTTTGTTCCCGACCTTGTACCAGCATGTCTTGTTCTCTGTTTCCCTGGCAGACTCACTCCATGGATTTTGATGACACCTGGCACCCTGCTACTCACCCTTCAGGAGCTGTTCTGCCTGCCCTCCTGGCAGCTTCCCAGATGCTACCTCCGAGCACCAAACCCAATGGCCTGGATTTCTTGCTGGCTTTTAATGTGGGTCTAGAAGTTCAAGGAAGGCTCATGCACTTCTCCAGTGAGGCTCACAACATTCCTAAAAGGTAAATCTCCCTTCTTCACCACGTGGGCTTTGTGAGCAGAGCTAGAGCATGATGCAGCAATTTCCATAAGAAAAACAAGCATAAGAATGCAGTATGTCCCCTCTTGGTAACTCACAGAGCTCTGCAGGCTCACGGCTACTGTTCCAAGCCCTTTCAATAACATGTAGGTCTCACACTACACAAAAGTAGAAGCTGAAAGCTCATCATGCTAGAAAGAGTGAGGATGGGAGAGGGTCAATAAATCTGCTAACAGGCCTCCCCAAGATGTTAAAATGACATTCTGAACCAAGTTGAGTGCAGAACCTTGAAGAAAGCCCTACCAAGAGCCAAGAGCCAGTTCTACCATTAACTGATGTGCCTGCAATGTATTGAATTAAGCAAATGACAGCAAGGGCAAAATCAGACAGTAGCCAGGAGCTTGTGCACAGTTTAACTGTGGGGATTTCCTGGCAGAATTCCAGCCTGTGCCAACTGCACTCACCAGGCAGAGCTCTGGCACGATCTAGGAGACAACACAGACCACAAGAAGTTATTCTTAGATGAGGCCATCATTTTTTTTTTTTTTGTATGGGAGAGGGAAAGTTTAGCTGTATGGACAGAAATTTTGCCACACCATCTGCTCTCAGGAAGAAATAATAATTTCTTTCTGGAGATGCTGTTCTCACTCCGTTGTCTCAGAAGTTTCAAGTAGGTGCTTAGTTTTTCAATGGTTAAATCCTGAGCCAGATGAATCCTACTGTAATGAACCCATGGTGGATTTTTCAATGATGTGGCAGATCCTTTCGTGTCCAATGGGCAAGTTTGTTAGGTGAGGTGCTGTGGTAGTCCCTGTGCCATGTTCTGCCAGCCAGGCTGGGGTGCTCATACTGGCAATTTCCTCTTTAGGTTCCATCCTCCTTCTGTAGTTGGTACCATGGGCAGTGCAGCTGCCACCGCAAAACTGCTCTCCCTCAGCACAGTCCAGTGCACGCACGCCTTGGGCATAGCTGCTTCGTTTGCAGGGGCCCCAATGGCAAACGCTGCCACGCAAGCCAAGCCACTGCATATGGGAAACGCAACTCGTCTGGGCTTCGAAGCAGCACTGTTGGCTGCCAGGGGCATGGAGGCTAACCCTTCCATTCTGGATAGTATCCCTGGATGCTCTGGATTTAGTGCGTTCTACAGTGTCTATGAACCCAAACCACTTGCTGTACCGAGTGACCATCATGAATTCCTCTTGGAGAAGCAGGACATTGCTTTCAAGCGATTCCCAGCCCACCTGGGGATGCACTGGGTGGTTGATGCTGCCTTGTCTGTCCGGAACCTATTCATCAATTATGCAGGTTCTTTCTCCTCCTCTTTGATCCGCACCATTGTGCTGAAGGTCCCAGTATCAAAGTACATTAATAGGCCTTCTCCAAGCTCCGAGCATGAGGCTAGACACTCCTTCCAGTTCAATGCCTGTACTGCCTTGCTGGACGGTGAAGTGAGCCTTAGCTCCTTCACAGAAAACAGCATCCACCGGCAGGAACTGAGGGAGCTGCTGGACAAAGTGGTGGTAGAGCATCCTGAAGATAATGTGGCCAATTTTGACAAGATGTATGGAGAGGTAGCACTGCTTCTGCACAGCGGGGATGTCCTGACAGGCAAATGTGACACTTTCTATGGTCACTGGAGGAATCCTCTGAGCAGGGAATCACTCCTGAAGAAATTTCGATCCAATGCCTCTTATGTGCTCTCAGATGAAAAAATAGAAGCCATCATCGCTACAGTGGACAACCTGGAGAATCTGTCAGATAGCTCCCAGCTGGCCTGCGCCTTGTGAGAGCAGGGGAAGTGGAGATTGGGTAAGGGACCTACCCAGGTGAAAGTCTACTTCCTTTCTTCATTGGTGCTTTACTATTCATTTCCAATGACAGTGAAATTTGTCGCTTGAAATCAAAATAGATGCTTTACTACCTAAAGAGCCTACGAAACAGGTATCTGTGTGGATATTTCGTGCACAGATTAAGTTTCAGCTCACAGATGGTGCTGCCTGAGGATTTGAAAGGCCATCACAAATACCAAAAAATCCCATGGACATGTATGAGAATTCTGGGGTGCCATGTGGAAGCCAGTCAGCCCCACATAAAGGAGAGTCTGGATATTTTTTTTTTTGCATCCAAATGTACAGAATTGTCTAACTGAAAATAGAGAATGTATAGAGAGAAAGCCTAGACAAGTCCTAAAGAGAGGATGCTTAAACTTAACATCTGGAAAGAAGAGGAAGTTCAGACGCTAAGTTATGTGCTTCCCTTAATGCTTTTCTGAGCTCTGTTTAGATCATATTCAGTTCCAAGCAGATAAAAATATCCGTGAGTTACTGTAAACAACCCTGTTGTCAAAACTCTCAGACATAGAGGGATTTTGTTTTTCTTCTTTCATGTAAAAGATCCCTATTTCTCCCAGAATTTGGGAAGTGTTTGCAACCTCTCTACATAGAACAGACGCTTCAAGGACCCTTGAAACCCATGTCTTTTCTGAAAGAAAGGCTGTTGTAGGTGGGGAATCCAACATTAATTATGCACCTACATCCTACCCCACCTGCAAGATCATCGCTGCCAAGCCTAGGGCTGTAACTTATCATTTCTCTTGGCTTTGGGCAGTAGCCCTGGCACCCATTAAGAGCTGAATGGCCTTTATTGTCAGTGCAGAGTTGAGCCCTCTGGATGGCGATTTGGGCACCTACATGCTGTGACTTCCATTGGGACATTCCCCTCCCAGGAGGGAAACCTTAATAAATATGTCCCTTAACTCATCTACCCAGTTGAGATGAAATAATACCATTGCTAATACTTAAGTGACCATTTAGCAAAAGGCTTTCTTTTGTGAGTCCTTTCTGAACAGCTGAATGGAGAACTGTGTGATGTTCCTCTTCATTTTAAATAAATAGCTGTGATAGAAGATCAAAGGCCCTGTCTCCAATGTGGCTGGGGAGACCAAGATGAACCTAGACAGGCAAGAGGAAATGTGGGCTAGTTCCTGTTTAGCTTGCTGGTAGCGGTCTGTGCAAAGCACTTCCCAGACAGCAAAAACTGCTCATCTGTTAATCCATCCTGTCATACTGTCTAACATAATCACACTGAAACCTTCTCAATAAACAAATGAAATAAATTCTTTTTTTTTGGCATAAAGTTTTAACGCTACACTATACACACCACAAAGTTTGCATCTTTAATCCAAGCACATACAGTGCAATAGCTTTTGCAGCAGATGATTGCCTGGAAGCCCAACAGAGGTAAGGACAAGGTCAACTAGAAGTCTTGGTATATTTGGAAGCTGTGGCCAAGGATTTCTCCAGAATCACATATTTACACTGAGCCCTGGGGGATATATTTACTAATGAGAACATTTATCTTTTATCCAGTAAAGCCCAGCTGTGGTTAAACATCTCAACAAAGAATGACAAGTTATTCAGTGTTTTCCTATTAATCACTAGATTTCAGATAACAATTAAGTGAGGGAAGGTGCAGGAAGGCTGAGGGGAGATGTGATACCCTCCAGATGTGACAGTTTTTCATTCATGATATTTTCTCTAAAAATATGGGCCCCTGACACTCCCTTCAGTCTCCCAGCCCAGGAAAAGACCTTGTGTGTTATTTCTAGCTTCCAACAGTAAATGTTTAACCTCCCTAGCAAAATAGGAGATCCAAACATTTGGCAAGTGAAGTGAGGCCTTCTGAGAGTGAAGGGAAAAAAATGGCCTGTGAAAACCACAAGCCACCTTGCGTGACACTGAGATCAATTCAGTTGTTAATGTGGTGCTACCAAAGTCCTTAACTTCTCTCAGGCTGAATATGAACAGAGACCTTGTCCTTTCCTCTGCTACCGTTCCAAGATAAATGACCCTCAAAATAAAATTAAAAAAAGGAAATCTTTCTTCCAGAAGATGTTTATGGTAACAAGTTCAGTGAATGAAAGAACATTTGGTGCAGAACTAGCCAGCGTGCGTGCTAGTAATCAATCAGTAACTGCGATCCCAGCCCAGAAATGAGCAGGGCTCTCCTGGAATGCTCCCAGACAGGGAGCAGCCCTGGACACAGGACAACTTCGGGAGGACACAGAGGTCGGGAAGCCTGACCTAGCTTGGCAGGATTGGGATGTTGTGATCAGCCTTGTCCCATGGGCAGCAACCTCCCATCCCCATGGACATTCAGCACCCTCCAAAACAGCCGCGGGGCTGGGACTCGGGCCCACAGGCTCCTCTCCCCAAAGGCTTCTCTCCCCATGGGCTCCCTCCCCAGGGTCTCCTCTCCAAGCCCCCTGGCTCTGTGGGACCGCAAACCTCCATGTGCAACCTAAGCTTGCCTCTGGCCCGTCTTGGTGTGTGACTCTGCTCATCTCTGTGATTTCTTCAGCTGCTTCTTCCCAGGTTGTTACTGAAGTTCATTCACTGCAGGATGGAGCAGTGGTGTCAGGGGACTGAATGGCTGGTTGTTTCCGCGCTACTCTGATAGTCTGGGAGCACCCACATGTTGATAACCCTGATGGGTAAAATTCAAGCCTATTTAACTCAAAACAATTTCCAAAAAAAATATTCCCTTTAAAAATTTATTAAAAAAAAATAAAAATTTTCCTTTAACTAACTAAAGAATACACTTAGGAAAATTAATTCATGACTTGAGTGGGCTTTGTGACTTCTGTGGTTCTATCTGATGCTCCTGCTGCTGTCTGGAAATATGCAAAATGTGTTATTTTGCAAGTAAGGTGGTAATACACTGAGATCCTCTGTTTGTCTCCTGGAGAGTGTTCAGGGAACCTGCTTCCCCAAGGGAAGGTCTCCATGGCTCAGCTCTAGGGGCAAGTATGAGGTGGGAAAAGGTAAATGGTAGGTGTAACATTAGAGGAAGTGGAAATCAGAGCTGCTCAGAACAACGCCATATGGAAGAACCACCACAAATGGTATCTATCTCTGTGAACCAGAAAAGGGTCCAAAGAAGAAACCTAGTATTCATCATTGCCTGGATATGACTTGCCTGACCATGGTCCCCTCTGGTGCCACTGCTAGCTTGTGTGACTCTCTTTTCATTTTTCACAAAATGGTCTGTTAGTTTCTTTTACTGTTGGGACTGGTAGTTGCAGGACCAGCTTTCAACTTTCACCCTTAGGCACACAAAGCCAGAATGCCAAACACTAGAGTTAATCTTGTTCAAGATCCTTCTTATGACTTTGCAAGGTCAAGCTGGGCCTACAGACAAGATCTCTCCACATGCTTATCCAGGTCTGATATGCAGGGCTAGGCAAAGGGATTCAAGACATCTCTGACTTTGCTGGAATACCTGCCAAAGAAGGTCTGAGGTTCACAGTATCATGAATGGTGCTCTGATCTTCTGAATATGACAGAAATGTTAAGGTTGATCTGAGTGCAGAATGAGAGCAAATTGCTTTGTGTGAAAGCATTAGGAGGAGGGAGAAGGGATCTGTGAACTGCAGGTACTGAAGGCACCTGGAGTAGGAATCCATCAAGATCCCAAAACACAGCTCTGCACAGCTTCTCCAGACAACCGGATTAGGAGGCAAGGAAGAGCAAGTGAATTCTGCTTGGTCACAGCTGAGACGGGAGAGAGACCATGATACCTGTCTTCCCCTGCATGGGACAAAAGCTTTGCTACAGCACTGCTAAATGCTGCAACATCATTCCCTGGAATCTGCACCAGTCCTCATGGTGCAATGCAAATGTGTGTGAGGTCCTTCAAGATTTTAATGAGCTCACTTCACATTTGCAAGGTAGAGATCGTTAGCTGCCTCTGGCTTGTCTCCCAGGGGCTTTGGTCACTAGTGTCCATGAATGGCTCCACTGAAATTGGAAACTGCTTCCACTCCTACTACCACCACTGATGCAAACTTTTCATAAGCTGAAGCACTGAATTTATTAGGGATTTTTTTTTTTTCTTTTTGTTTTTTGTTTTATTTATTTATTTATTTTCACTGTGAATAATTTAGGATTTCCCAGGAAATATTATCAGGAAGAAAAAAAAAAAGAGAAAAGCAGAGTTTGTTAATTCATTATTTTTTAAAGATTATTTAGATTATTTTAGCTGTAGAGGTCAGAAGAGTTCTATCTACCTTCTAGCACTATTTCTTTGATGTTAACTTTGCTACCCCAGTGTGGCCAGCTGAGGAATTGCTCCTCTTGGAAAAAAAAAAAAAAAAAAAAAAGTCTCCCATATTTTTTAAATAATTGAGATAGCAAAAAGAGAAGGAAACTCAGGAGGTGATGATCCCCAGAGTACTTCTATGTGATCAGTCAGAGATATAGTGCACCCTACTGTGATATAGCCCTGCCCTGTGTCAAATGCTGAGGTCCAGCTTCCCCCTTCCCCAGGAGGAGGTGAGTTTCAATACTCATAGATGGATTATTTAAACCAGTGACCTAATGTTAGAGACACTAGTGTCAGTTAATCTGGATCATGCTAAGCAGACTGAGAGGAAGGTAGATACAGAAATCTTCAGGTATGTAAAAAACAAAGTGGCTATTAAGTGGAAAGGAATGTCAAGTTCCCTGTGCACATGGTGAAGAAGGCAGAAATCACATTTCACATGCATCAAAAGAGGCTTGAGACATTAGAAGCAATGTTGTCTCAGCAAGGGTAGTGCAGCAGGGCAGATCTTCCAGGCAGGGCATGAAGTCTCCATCACTGGAGATTTGGAAAAGCAGGACTGAGGGATAGATCTCAAAGTTTGTATAGATCTACTTTTCATTGCTCTGTGGGTCTGCAAGATGAGTCATGTTTTAGGTTGCAAAACAGAATGTAAAACAGCCATTAAAATCCTGGCCTCTGTTTCCTGTCTCTTTCTGGGACTCGGGCAGGGTAGTGGTTATTGTTCCCCTCTGCTAACTACAGTCATGCCTGTTGTATCTGAGCTGTACCTAGAAACCTCGATAAGGTTCTCATCAGGGTCTCGGAAGTAGACGGATGTAATCGGACCCATAGCACCAGTTCTGGCCACAGGACCTTCCTCAACCTTCACCCCACAGGCCTGTGAGGAGAAAAAAAGCCAGCTTTAATGCTCAAGTCCTATGGGAGTGTTTTGCACATTTCCCTCCGCAATGAAAACAAGAGCTTTTGGATGACAAATTCCAAAATCCTCAAGGCACAGGCCATGAAAATGTCACTTGAGAGGCTCTTGTTTCACCCTCAAGGTCTTCAATGGCAAGGCCAGCCAAGCAGTGTTGCTGTCACTCCTCTGTCTCAAGGTCTTACACAGTGAAGAACTACCCAGCTCAGAAACACACTGTGAGGCTAGTATGGCCTGCAAGATCTTTGAGAGAGACATGAGGCTGAAATATGTATTATGGCAGGCCAGCACCAGTGGCCTGTCCTGACACAGTCAGACATCAACGTATGTATCAAACACAGAAGATTTCAGCAGGTACTGAGCACTGCTCTACCTGTAATGAAGGATCTGTGGGGCTTCGTAGATTTCTCCTAGACTGTTACATGTTGTCCTCCCTGAAAGATCTCAGCTGATACCTCACAGCACCTCACAGGGCTGTATGCTCAGCCTGGGGTCTTAGTGGAGGCACAATGCACCTCTGCTAATCCTTGTAGGGAGGCCTTGCTCTGTTACACTAGCCTTCGCTCCAGCACATTGGCTCACAAATATGCCAGAACTAGTGTATATTTTCACAGATGTTGCAAAATAAAAGCTAAGAGATTCCTTTCCACGTGCTTTTCAAATCTAGCTCAGTGTCCTCTCTCTTATACAGTTCAGTTGCAGGCATTTCAGTGGAGCTTGGTTTGAACCCTTACAAGTGCAATTACAACCGAAGTTGAAGCTGAAGGCACATTCATCAGCTCTGTTTCCCCAGTGGCCCCTTGGCTCTCTTACTACAGCCCAGATCACACCACTGCTATACACCTTGCTCACCTTCAGGTGTTGGAGCAGCTCCTCGAGGGGGTTCTGCGTGATAAGGCAAACATCTGCAGAACCAGGGACTGGGTAGCGAGCCCTGGGTTCAAATTCCTTCCCAGCCTCATGGAGGTTAAACTTCTGGCAGCCAAAATGCAAAGCTTCGCGGTTTCCCTGTCCACAAAGAAAAGAATTAATGTCCTATAAGAATTCCTCACCTTGAAGTTGTCAGGATCCATTCACCTATGTAGTCCTAATACCTGAAGACTTGACTGTATCTTTGCTGTACTCTCTGAACTCTTGCTTTGGCAACCCATGGTGAGAACTGACCCCTACAACATTTACATTACATCTCTGGAGATGTGAAGTGACTCAGGAAAGGTAGCATGAGATGTATACCGCTCACAGCTACTCTTCCAGCCTATAGCATTGCCAGTGCTCAGTTCTGGACAGCCTTCAGACCGTGAGCAGCAACGGGAATAGTGCAATGATTGTTCCACAGGAACTTAAGGAGAAATTTCCTGACAGTGAGGGTGACAGAGCACTGGAACAGGCTGCCCAGAGAGGTTGTCTCCTTCTCCCAGAGGAGTCTCCTTCTCTGGAGATCTTCAAGATCCGCTTGAATATGGTCCTGTACCACATGCTCTAGGTGACTCTCTGAGTGCAGGGGAGTTGGACTAGATGACCTCTAGAGGTCCATTCCAACCTTAAGCATTCTATGATTCCATGAATGATTGTCACTTGAGAGAGAATGGAGCTGAGACACTGAGAAGAAAGAGAGGAAAAAGGTTTAGGCACCTCTTTTCTTTGCAGGCCCTTAGAGGTCCTTCAGTCCTGACGATTCTCCTTCTGTCTCACTTTGATTCCTTCTGCAGTACAGTTTGAAACTTTCCTTGACTCAGCTTGACTCTCTTGAAACTCGGATCTTGACCGTCTACAGCCTGTGATATCACACCATCCCCCTCAAGGAGATGTCCCAAGAGAGCCAGCCACTGTGGATGGCCACCAGCCCAGGGCTGTGCTTTCAGGTTTCCTAAGCCTAAACCTCACATGTACCTTCATTACCTTGAAAGTGACCACCTCCATGCCAAGGACTTTGGAATAAAAGTCCACAGTGTCCTCAATGCTCTTCACAGTCAACACAAGGTGGTCCAGTCGCTGGATGAAACAAGGTGGTGGACTCATGTGTTCCTTCTTCCAGGACATTATCTCTGAAACTACAGAAGGTGAAATCTAGGAGCAACCAAACCCTCAGGGAGCCAGTCCAGGGAATCGTGATCTGAACTGTAAAGGCAGATCAGAAGGATTTTCTTCTGACCTGCAGGTGGCACAAGCACAGAATCAATGTATTCTCCTCCCTGGAAGGGCCTCAGAGCCCAGCTCAGCTCTGATGGGACCTGAGCAGGCCAGGGCCCAAGGGCTGGGGCAGGTCCTAGAGCACCAGCTGGGTGGCTGAACTTAGGACTGATGTTACAGAGACACTGGGCTTGCAATGAATGAAAATCTGTGTGCCGTAAGAATTGACAATGTGTCTGACCCATCCCTCCAACCCTCTTTGGTCCCCTCTCATCCTCCTTCACCCTCAAATGAAGGAGCCAAAAGAAAGTATCAGGACTGAAGTAAGAATTTGGCATCTCCCTGGAAAAAGGCTGCACCTGGATCTTACATGCAGGGAGCAGAATTCTGGCTTTGCCACAGGATTGGTGCTAGTACATGGAAAACACATTAAAACAAAACAAAGCAAAAAAAATAAATAAATAAAACAGCCCACAAAAGCAACCCCATTTTGTCTTTGCCATTTGCCTTCAAGTTCCTGTCAGGGAGGGAAACTGTTAACAGAGGCAAAGACCAGGTAGTGAAAAAGCCCCCTTCCTCCTCCTCGCACAAAATGCTCTGTGTTCGGTATCTTCAGCTGCACCCAACCCAGGCCTCTGTCCCTGTACAGATCCCTGCGGCTCTTCTGTAGGTGCTTGTCTTATCCAAAACACAAGGAAACACTTCTTTAAGGAGCCTTAATGAGAACTCCCCTACTTGCAGAGGCCTCATTTCCCAGCCTGCCTCCTCCCGCACCCACTTCCTGTCTAAGAAAGCTCCAACTCCAACCTCACAGCCGCAGGGATGCATGCGCTTTGCAGCCCTTAGCAAACAGCCACAGGGAAAGCAGATTGCAAAAGTTAATCTGAGTACCTGCAAGTGGGAGACCCAGAGCAGCTTGGGAACCCGCTGTAGGAAAGAGCCCTTCCGCTTCCTGCTGCCAGGCTGAGCTGGGAGCAGGGTCATAGGCATTCAGGGGAAAAAAAAAAAAAAGAATCAAGATGACAGATTAGAGACAGGAGCTCTGAACACTGCAGGTGCACTTTGAACTGCAGAAGGAGCTGAAAGTCCAACCAGAGTGCACTGCTTGAAATGTCCAGGATAAAGACCAGGGACAGCTAATGTTAATTATTATAGTATTATAACATTAAAATATCATAACTCATAATATCATATCATTATAATATTGATTAAAGCTATATAAAAGCACACTGTTGAGGTTGCTGCTTATTCTAGGTTGACTTCCTGGTAAGAAGACAGCAGGGATATCCCTAGAGAAAAGGACTTAAAGCAGCAGCTGCTACAGGTTGCCTCTCCCCCAGCAGCTGGCAAGTGGTCCTGTTCTCCTCCTTGCCTTCAGGACCATTTTCTACCATGCAACATGTCTGGGTCTTACTGCCTCAAAGGCACTTGATGTCCCTGGGAGCACTGGAAGCCAATGTTCCCATTCTGCTAAAAATGAATGACTTGCAAGCACCACACTAACAAGCCAAGCATGTAGCAAGGAAGCACAGCAAAAGAGCCTCAGAGTGGCGCTCCCATCTCTGGAAATTAGAAAGAGAGTAGAGGGACAAGCTGGCATGTCCAAAGAGGTACTCTGTGACCTGGGGTAAAGTTTGAGATTTTCCTCTTCTGCAGAGTGTAAATTTGAGGGAAAAACAAACAAACAAACAAACAAACAAAAGCCAACTAGAACAGAGTTCTGAAAGCTCTAGAGTTCTCCCAGCACTTGACTCCAGGGTCCTATTTCAGGCAGAGGAGAAGCTGCTCGAAGAAGTGACTCAAGGCTCAGGACTTGCTATGTTAAAAACATTCTGCGCAAACCTGCTCCACTCAAAGTGCCCACACTTCACGTGTTCTAGCTGCTCTTCACAGAAAGTAAACATTTCCAATACGTTCAGATATCTGAGAATCAAGAGTCTACTTGCAGTACCCCAGAAAGGCATCTTGGTAACTGTCAAAAAAATCTGTTTTGTATATTTTTTGTGCATTACACATTGATCTTCCCCCCACTATGGAAAACCATGTTCTTGTCCAAGGTCACTGGCAGCCTCTGGCTTCTCCTACATTTGAAGGCAAGCTGGCACTCTGCCCTTCACCTTTATTTATAACGATCAAACTCAAAGCACTGCATCTTCTCCTGGCAGCTCCTTAGCGAGATTTTTATATGCCTATTTTTTTCCGCATCTAATATCTAAGAAATTTGGTTTATAAACTCAGAGCCAAAGAACATGCCAGCTTGCTGTGTCACTATAAAAGGATGGAAATGTGTTTGCTTAGACTTTCAACTCTGCCTGCAAGAGATAATTATACTAATAGTAGGAACTGCTCAGACCTTGTTCTCCCTTTGGTCTGCATGTTCTCTGAGCACAGGGACAAAGCAGCATGCAAAGCAGCTCATTTCAAGGAAAGTGGAATGGTGAGGGAATTCGATAGCCCTTTCTTCCCTAGCAACATTTGCATTGGGTTTTTTTGCCCAATTCTGACCCATACAAAGAGCATCACCTTGGGCCAATACCCAGGATGAACTTTTTCCCTGAAAAGTGTCTTCCTTCAGCCCATCTATGCACCTATAACCATAGAAAATTGATCTTCAGGACAAAATTGATTATTCAGATAGCCTTCACTGATAGAGGTTTGAAGAGTGCTCATCCAAGGTGGAAATCAACATTTCTTCAAAACATCAGCCAAAAGTTTGGGTGGAAGGACAAGGTCACTGAGGCCTGTCAGAGACCTGGGGCTCTGCTTTTCCACTTGGAAAAGGAGATTGACTGAAAGTCCTGAGATTGGCCCCAGCCTGCTTGATGTTTTAGGGAGTTGTCAAATCTGACAAAAATTTGAGGAGTGCTTTCATTTGCATTAATTTTTACTTGTAAACAAGGAGTGCAGGGTCTTCATTTTTGAAAGGCATGGATACACCGGATAGTAGATCTGACCCAAGATGCCATCACAGGACACAAAAATTATACAAAGGTTGCATTTTCAACAACAAAAGGGCATTAACAGCACTGTGACATTGCTATGGGATGCTTCTTGAAGTAAATGGTATAAGAACAGGAAATTCCCCAAGAAACCATTTTGTACTCTTAGAATAATAGGGTTTGTTCTACTCCAGTTTTTGTTCAAATAAAAACTGTAAAATCTGGAAAAAAATTAAAAGGGAGAGAATTATTGGAGAGAAGATGGCTCCTGCTGTTCAGCTAGAGACGACACTGCGAAGCGGTATCCTAAAGGGGCACCGTATTGGCACTCACTTTGGCAGAAATTCAAGATTCGGGGGTATATTACGAGCTGCACCAAAGTTCCTTGGAATGAGAAAGTTATGACTTGGGTTTGGAAACTCCATTTCTCCAGGGAACGACTGACAGGGCAAAGGTTATTTTGCATTAAGTTCAGAATGAGATCCTAGATATCCTGGGAAAGGGTTGCCATTTGAGTTTTTCTCCTTTAAGATGTGCTTGCAGGGGGTTCTTACATCTAGACATGGTCAGTTTTACATGTTGGACAGAGTGATGGAGTTGAAGTAGCTCAGTAAGTCTTCCATGGTGAAGTCCATAGAGATCCCTGACCCTGCATAACAACGCTGGATGAGATCCTGGAACTCCTGGTACTGCCGTATGAACTCTTGCTCCATGGCGTGCCACACCACCTGGGGAAAAACACACAGACCATCAGCTACCTCCTCAGCTGGGTACTACACAGAGCACTATGAGACCATGCCTCAGTGTTCATCTCAGTTTCTGCTGCCTGAAGGGAGAAGGATTAAAGTCTCTGGGAGGGCAGCAGAGAAGTCACTGAGGAACAGCATGAAGAATATTAGCAGGGAGATTATAAGGTATTTGGAAAGGTGAACAGAAACAGTGGTCAGGAGACCTGTTCCATATTTATTGCTTTGCAGTCCTGACCCTCCAAACATCACAATATTGCACCCAGCTGCAAGGCCCACATTGCAATTACCGGCAAAAGATTTTCCTCTGGGGAGAGATGTTTGTGAATTTTCCTGTAGAGGGTCTCAAGAGCTCTTTTTACTTCCTTGCCAGAGTATTTTTCAATGACTTTTCTCAGCTCCTGCTTGCTGTAGGCCAGGTGAAAGCTGACTTCTTCTTCCTTCACCCCCTGAGCCACACGGGCTTTCACACCTTCGAAGAAGTTCTGGAAAGGCAAAGAGATCCTCAGCTAATGAGCTGCCCTGAAGTGGACTCCTGTGTAAAGGTTGAAACCTGAGCTCTTTGCTCAAGTCCCTTCCTATGTCTGATTGGGCAGAAATCAGGGTTAGAAGCTGTAAAGAATTTCCTCTGTTATTTCATTTTCTGGCTGTTTTGCCACATTATCCTGTTGTGCACCCCAGTAGTGGGCCTGTTCCTCCTGGTCATCTCCTCCTAGATCTGCTGCTAGGTGCTCCAGAACTGCTTCTTCTCCAGGCTGAACAATCCCAGCCCCCCAAGCATCTCCTCATAGGACAAGTGCTCCAGCCCCAACTATTTTGGTGGATCTCTAGCAAAATTGCTCCAGTTTATCAACATCTTTCTTGCCACACTACTGCAGATGTGGTCTAATGCAGGCTGAATAGAGAGGGATCTACTGGCTATAATTCTGTTCATACAGTCAAGTAAATTGAAATAGTTTAAGTTCCAAAGATTTTTCGGGGAAAAAGGTGTCCCTAAAGAGTACAAGCTCTTTTTTAAATTAGAAGTGGGCTCTTACAATACTTAGGTGTTTTTGCAATTTTTCTTCACATTAGTGAATAGAGCTCAAACTTGAAGAGCTACCTGGCATACAAGACAAGGCCTTGTCAGGACTCTGGAAATCCTTGAGCAGAGTACAAAGTGCCCTCATATGCTAGTCATTTTGTTTTGCTGTCAACAATAAAATTAAACTTTCCCTCTTATAGGAAGGGTTTGAAGTTGTTTAATATAAAAGATGATGGATGAACTGGATGAATCAGAACACAACTGAAGGAGGCTGAATCACAGCTGAATCCCGATCAGAATGGAACCAGGAATCATTCCACGTCCATTTCCTTTGGCAGCTGCAGAAAGTATCCCTGTGAGAGCAGCAAGATGAGAGCCAGGCAGGGCTTGTGCTCCATGAGAGCATTCGGCCTTCAGGAACCAAAGGGTAAACAGTTAAACTTGTCTAGCATCACTGCCTCCACTTCTCTTCCACGAGGTATCTGATCGAGCACAGTGGGGTCATTTGCAGTTTCTCTCATCTTCACCTTGGCGTGTTGCTTTCATTGCTAAAAGCCAAGAGCTCTCTTGTTCTCAGCCTGAAGTGCAGTGATTCTGCACAGGAAAAGACTCTGTCATTCAATCTTAGTTTTTTATCTCTCCTTAGGTCACATCATCTAATATTTTTCTACAGAACCTTTAGATTATAATTGCTCTGCCATGGACTTTGTTCAGTGAGTCCATAATTCCTTGAAGTGGGTGCCTTTTAGATCCAAGAAAAGATGCTGGACAAGGTCAGTTTAAACCATACTCACATTGAGTTTCTCCAGAGGTTGGCCCAGGTACTTGATGACATATTTCTCCAGGTGCTGACTATATCTTTGTTTGGCTTCTCTTTTTTTGCCCTCCAGGCAGTCTATCTTCTTTTGGCACAGGAAGCAATGAATGTGGTGGAAATTTTCCATCATGATCATATCTGTATTGGCCTTGAGGTTTGCAGAGGACAGACTATTGACTTAAAAATAAGAGGAAAAAATCAAACAGGGAAAGAAAAAACTCCAGGCTAAGTTGGGAGAGACATGAGATGAAGAGACTGCCAGGCAATGGCACATCTTTACCAGGAGTTCAGGTGACCCTCATCACACATTGCTTAGCTCTCCAACCATCCTGCCTTGCAGAGGAACATCCTGGATTTGGATGCAGGACTCCTAACGCTTGTTTCCACAAAAGGGTGCAGATACACCCAAGCTCGCTCCAAACCTGTCTCTGAGCTGGAAGCCAGAGAAGCACGTCAGGGTGCTGCTTGTGAGCACAGACACAGCTCACCACATTGCCAGCTGGTCTAGAGAGCTAGAGCTTGCGTGGCTCATTGTGCATGCAGAGCAGGGACGGCCGTTCTCCCCCAGCACGGTAAACATGCCATTAGACTGTCTTATTTGAACGGTCTGACTTCTTCCAATACCAGAGGGAGTAACTATCCATTATGCAAATACTAATCCCCACTCATTAACTTGATTTCCTATCTTACCTGCGTTGCTGTAAACATTCCTGGAGCCTGGAGGGGCCTGTACATATTAATTCTTGAACTGCTACTCAGGGGGTCACCCCAAGCTCATCTGCAGACAGGAGTTGGCTTTCTGCAGGGATCTTCTTTCCTAGGGATCCGCAGGTCAGAGTCTGGGAGCTGTTACTTCTACAGCACCTTAGGTCCTCTCCAGGCTGGAAAGCAGGACTCTCGCACTGAAAATCTGCTACGAACCCCCTGGAGCTATGTGACAACACAGGAGTCTAAAGAAATCTACCTGCCCGGCTTTCCCAACACCTCCCTTTCTCCTGGTGGTCTGAGTGTTTTCAGGGGAATTGCCCTCTGCTGTTACTGCAGAGCAGCCAGATCCTCCAGAACACCCCAGTTATGTGTAGCTCTGCGCTGCATCGGATGCAGAGAAGAGGAGGAAGAAAGGATGTCTATGTGATACTACTCTATGGGAACAAGCAGAGCTCTCATCTGTAACGTGTCTCTAGACAGGTGCTCAAACAGATATGGCCATGCATGAGTACCTGGGGAGACATGTTATATTATAGTTTTAAAATATCACAATTTTCTTGACAAAACCAAGTTCTGTATTTCATGTGACTCTCACTGCAAAAGCTCACTTCAGACCTACAAGAGAAATCCTTGCTCAGCCCAGCTCATCTGTGAAAGCAGACACTCAAGATTCAAAGCAAAGCTTATCTGCCTCAGGCCTCTCAGCTGGAATCATCCCACCTCCAGTCCCGGTACTCACTGCTGCTGAAGACACTGCCAGCCAGTTTGACGAGTGCTTTGTCCAGCTCGCCTCTCCGCTGGGCTGCCCTGAACACTTCCTCTGAGAAATTCACAAACTCCTCAAAGCGGATCACGAAAGGCAGGATTCCGCCTCTAACCTTGCTGCTCACTTTCACCTCCTCGATCTCTTTGCACAAGGTCCCCTGGAAGCGATGGACAAAAACAAGACTCTTAGGCCCACTGCAGTCCCAGTCTCATTCTGCAGTATGGCAAGACACGTGCCAGAGAGCAATCAGCCCTGGTGTAACCACACTGCCAAACCCCAACCCTCCATCTTCAAAATGACCAAGTCTGTGGCACCTGGGGACAAATTGGCATTTCAAGTTGAAATAATGATCAAGAACTGCTTCGCTAGTTTCCAGATGATGAGTCAGGAATGACGATGGATGACGAGGTAAAGAGCATGTGACACTGAGGTTTACTGAGCTCCGCTTCCCTCACTCTGATTCCACAAGAGTCTAATCCTCCTAAAATCAGAGCCAGACCCTGGCCTGATATATACCAGTGCCTCCTTCAGCAGAGCTTTTACTTAGAATAGGAATTGATAAGAACCTAGAGGAAGACAAACATCACTCTAGACTACTTGGGGTTATTCCTGATAATGGGACACTCACAATGCATTTGTTGAAGCTGCTCTTGGCCAGGAGTAGCATGTTGCCGAGGACAGTGTTGAGGAAGGATGAGGGAAAAGATGAGGAAGAGCCCCACATCTCAAAGACGGAGTCATTCAAGGTAACCAAGACCTGCAGGCAGCTGAACGGGTGGACTTTATTGCAAACATCTAGAAAGCTTCTCAGCTCTGGTTCCAGGGACCTGAAGATCTCACTTAGTAGTCGGGTTGTAGGCTCCTCTAGTCTAAAGGAAGCAAGTAGTTAAATGAGAAGTATTGGCACCGTCACCAGCTGGAGTGAATATGGATAAATTTAGAGAAGAGCAAATCAAAGCCTTCTTTACCACAGCAGAGCCTGCATAGAGTTGGGTTATCTTTACGCTCCTCACTGTCTCTGCTTGGGTGATTTTGGACTCAACCTCTAGCAGGAGTGCAGGTTAGCTATGGAGTAAGGCTGCTCTGCTCCCACCAGGCTAAGCTTTCTTGAACTGCTTTCTTGGAAGGTTACTCTGCTGACAAAAGCAGCGTCACCAGTACTGAAGTAGAGCCGCAGTACTGAGAAGAGGCAGAACCAAAAGGTTCTGCATGTCCAGCTAGGAGTCTCCTGGCTACTGCTGTCCAGGGTGCAAAACTTGGGACCATATAACTGAAATCTGGATGGTGGAGAGTAGAGGGAGGTGGGGAGGAAATGTCTCAGCATCAATTCTCCAGCCAGCTCCTCTAGGACACAACAGTTATGCCCCTTGCTAGAGCAGCAAGACCTCTCTGATTCCCCACATACTGGCTCCGAGGCTTGGTGCAGGGAGGGTCCTCAGGAGATGCCACACTTTCTTCCCCCTTAGTGGCAGATGCCTGAAAGAAAGACATACAATTAATTTGCCAACATCTCATTAGTGCCCTCCCCCAGAAAGAACTTTAAATCTGGATTTCATTTCAGCAGAAATAATGCTGTTTTATACTGCAGCCCATATTCATGCTTGGGTAGAAGCTAGTGGAGATGCTATGATTTTGCTGGTGCTATTGATAGGTCTAAGGCAATTTTCCTTTGTAAACAGGAAGCTGTGTTTTCTTATCCTGCCCCCTTACTGACACTTAACAGTGACTGTTGCTACAAGACAGGAGACCAGAACATTTCAGCTATCTCATACTGGTAAGCAGCCCCATCTTTTGATTGTTGAGTTTTGTATCAGTCAGGTGGGAGGGCTGTCTAATGGGACTGGAAAGGACACTGTCCTCATACTTACCTTCAGCACCTCCAAGTCTGCAGCATCCTGGTTTAGTAGGAAGAATTTCTCAATGAACTCCTGTTCTGCAGTGCAAAGGGGTTGCAGCTCTTTCAGCACCTTCTCCAACATCTGCTCAGAAAACATTGGGCACATTTAGAAACCCCTTCAAGCACACTGAGCACATTGGACTAGGTGTCTGTGTCCACCTGAAATGAAGTCTAAGCCATCGTGAGGAAAGATGCCAGCAGTACAGACCATACATGCTCTGAAGCATGCATGAAGCACTGAAGAAAGGACTGTAGGGTGGCTTGCAACACTATGGCACAGCCTCAGTGGGACAGATGAAGCATTTAGTAAATTTCAGCTCCTTACTTTGGCGACATTGTCTCTGTTCAATATGCCCTCCGGGCCCTCTCTGCTCTCAGGGAGGCTTAATCGAAATTGCTGTCTGCTCCCGGTCACCATAGGCTTGTCCAAGACCTCCTGTAGACCTGGAACAGGGACAGTACTTTAGAAGGCGTGTGGACATCTCTGTTCCTCTCCTTACCTCAGTGTTGAAAAAAAAATCCCAAGAAAATTAATTATTTGCTTCATCATCTTTGCACACCTTGCAATGGGATGTGATGAATAAGAGATATTTTTCTTGTTGGAAAGTGGGGAAAAAAAAAGGAAAAATTATCTCCCTTCAGCAAACAGGAATTAATTTCCCAAGGCTGTAAATTTCCCTTCAAAAAGGGAATGGGAGAATGAGAAAAAATATATTGACTTGCAATTAATTCTAAATGCTTTGGGGTCTGCATTTGAGACTGTCTCATAATAAATAAACAAGTAACCTCTCAAATTTACAGCTGGTATATTTAGGACTGATCAGCACTGATGCTACTTTATGAGGCACAAAAGCAACCCTAAAAACAGCACTGTCACCATAACGAGTCATACCTGTCTCAGACCTCTTTTTGCACCAGGGAGCCAAGGACGCTGCTTGTACACGCACTAGCTGATGCTGGTCCTATCTCATGGTCTCCGAAGAGCCCATGGCCTCACCAGCCCTATGAAACTCATCCATGGCGAGGGAGCAACAGGAGCCTCGGCCTTCAACTCTGCAGGATGACATGAATCCCCATAGCCTGCTCTAAGGCTCCCCGTGTGGCTTCTATCATGGGTGGCAGGTCTCAGCTTTCCTACCTGCCGCATAAGCTCCAGTGGGAAGAGACAGCTATAGGTGCTCAGTAACCAGTTCATAGCCATCAAAATGGCTTGCCATCGCTGCACTTGGCTTCACAGAGATGGAATTTTATCCCAGGATTTAATTACTTCCTTTCCTTATGGGATTCACATAAACATGAAAGAAAAATAGACAAAGTACTAAAAGGAAATCACTGCTTTAACATTTCCCAGGAGAGGATCGGGCACACTTGCTGCAGCACATGTCTTTCACTATCTCTTTTTATTTTTAACCATTCTGTTTTCATAAAGGGACTCTTTAATAACCAAACCATTTTAGCACCTGCAACGTTCCTCCATTTTAATGGCTTTCTGAGCAAACCCAGCTGTGCTCTGGCAGAGAGTCAAATTTTGTGGATTTTTTTTCCTATTATCCATCAGAATTGGAAGTCCCTTGCTCAGAGCCTAGCTAGGGATGGCCGCCACTTTATCCCATACACAATCTTTGCTGTTTCCTTTTATTTAAGTAAAAAAGCGCATACCCTTCCTCAGGAAATGCAACTTGGTCACATTACTTTATAAACCACAGTCTGCCTGCTCCTGTGCATCTTTCATGAGATTACCATAGCCCTGCCAAGATCTCTACTCTTTGCTTCATATGGTGACTGCTGCATGGGTACACGTATCTCCTCTTCCCAACAGGATGGATCCATAACAGAAAGGATGCTCAGGTGTTTGGGAAGGTCGAGTTGGTCCTACACAAGCTGAAGAGGAAGAATGCAGGCAGCGCTCCATCCTCCTCTGGGCCCATCCAGGCCAATAAAGCTCTGTGAGGGGTGAGGACCCAACGCCAGCCCATTGCTGTCTGGTTGGATGCTCTGTCAGTGGCACCGTGGGAGAGATCTTCCCTTATAGCCCTTACAAAATGCTTTTCTGCATCACAGTTCATTATCCCAGCATTACCCTAGAATTATTATTACAGCCTGAATTTATTTTTTCAGTTATTATCTTCTTCCTATGGTCTTTCCTGGGTGTTCCAGCTTTAGGAACAACTTTTTGCAACAACTAAATTGATACTATACAAAATAGCATTACACAGAAATACTAACAGCAGTTTTCAGAGCATCCTTACATTCTGTTGCCTTCTATTGTCTTTTATTATCGCCTTTATTGTGGCTTTTTAGAACCTTGTTTTTAAATTACACGGAGGAGTAATAAAGTCCCATTCACTTTTCTGTATAACTCATTTTTAGCACTTTTTATCGTAACCCCCTTTTCTTCTAGAAATAACAGTCATTGATCCCTGTTTTTCACAGTTTCCTGATAACCATCCCATGCTTGTCTCCTTAGTTTGACAAATCATTCTGCCCTGGAAAAATAGGTTTCTGATGACTATAAAGAGGTTTGCTGGGATTGTTCATTTTCTCTATTTCTAGCAAAAATGAAAAAAAAAAAATTAAGATTTAGTATCTGAGCATGTGGTAAAATTCTTCTCTTGCTCTTCTTTTCCACTTCTCTCTCTTTTTCCCCTAAAGGGGTTAAATAATAGAAAATGAAAAGAACAAGGGAGAGAAAACCCAACTTATTTTCCTTTCTCCTCCTGTTCCCAGCAGTAAAAAAAAAAAAAAAAAAAAAAAAGGTTTCTTAGTAACCTAGTAATGTTTTTTTCCTTCTTTTTTAATAACAGAATGAAACAAAAAGCCTTCAGGACACGTGTGCTCGGTTGCAGGTATGTGTATGCTGCTGGGACTGGCTCTCGTAACACAGCTCTGAGCCCAGACAAAGACAGCGGTTGTGGGCTCCACAGCAGGACTGAGCTGATTTTTCTTTACTAAACTGCCTTTCCCAGTCAGCAAGGCCATGAGCTCCAACTGGAACTATGTCAGCACAAATTTCACATATTATTTATAGTTTAGTGAATTTTAAGGGGATTATATTTCAAACCAAGCATACTGTAGAGATGTAATCCCTCCTCTTCACATCTGGGCATTTGAGCAGCTATGGAGAGAATAACATTTTAGCCAGCAATTAGTTTGGTATAAGTCCACTCCTGGACCCCCAGGGAAGTGCTGGGAATGTAGCAAGGGGCTGAGCAGACACAGTGCTTGGTCAGTTCTTGCTTTACAGAGTTTTGTTGTCCACCTCCAGCAAGGACATACAGTGTCTCCTGAATACAGACACAGTGGTAAAATAGATGAAGAGATGGAAGATGTGATCATAGTGCTGTGTTAGGCTAAACACAGAGCAAAGTGTTTTTCTGACATTCAACTCGAGCCAAGTTGGCAGGGAATTTTTACATTACAATACTTTGTTTTCCTTAAGGAAAATGAGATTTTTGCAAAATCAAAGAGAGACCAGAATAGTTTCTCTTTTTATCTTCAGAAAAATCCAGGTGGAATATTTTCAGATGCAAAAATTACTGTTGAAATGATCATCTTGGGACAACATGGCCCCACAGTCAACTCGCTATGAAATCATCCTACTCTCACAAATACCGCTATGAATACACTTGTGTCCTTGGGACAAGCTTGGTGCTTACAGGTTAGAAGACTTTAAGGTGGCTGTCACCAGTTCTGTTTGTATGAAATAAGGACCAGGTATTAAACTGGTAGTCACATGTCCCCTGTCTTATGGCTCCTCAATGTATGATCTCAGCACCCATTCATATTTTGTGAGTCCTAAAAGAAGAAGTCACACAAAAGCTACGGATCTGAGAAGCACATAAACTATGCTGAATAATACATGGTGCCAGGACTCACACACATGCACTCCCTGGTGTAAATCAGAGTCACTTTGTCACTAGCTGCAGCTGGAGACTGGGTCCATAGAGTAGAAGGCAAATGCACAGCACAAAATCCAGGAAAACAAGTGTGATGGGGGAGTATTGCTGCATTGCCTGCTTACAAATAACTCCCTGTTCAGCAGAACAAAGGTCATACTTGCAGGATTACTTACTGGCCTTTCTCCTTCCTAGCAAGAGGGTTTTGGCTTGTTCAAAAAAGATTTTGATTTCCCTGTCATAGAGTCTGCCGAGATTCTGGGCATAAACCTAGAAAGACAAAGAAGACTTCATCACCTGTCTGTGAACAGCTCTCCTCTCAGCTGCTTCCACAGCTTTTTCTTCACCCTCCCACTTACAACAAAAGGTAGCAGAAGGCAGATGAAACAGACCCGCTGGTCTTTGTGTGAGAGGCAACCTTTGGAAAGGCAAAAACTAGCATGAAAAATGGAAACCAAACCTCAGTGAAATACAAAGAGCAAACCCAATCACCTAAAAAAACCTTATTAACAGAGGACAAGAACATAGAGCTTCCACGAAACCAGTTAAATAAAGCAGCATTGAATAAAACACAAGATCTACTGCATTCATTTCACATTCATGTCTTTCTCATTTTAATTTCATCTGGCCATTTCTGTACTAAGAGACCAAACTTTAGAATTTCAGAATATTTTGTTCAAAACAATGACTGCCCTGAGTCCCATTTCTGGGAGATTTATACCCAGCAGAGATGTCCACATCAGCTGGCTAAGCTGGCCTTATGCCATCCTAGAAGTGCCCCATGTTGAAGCTTACAGGCAGTTTGGGTTTCACGAAACAACCAGTTTGACCAATGTGTTTCTGGTGGGTTGGTTCACTGCAGGATGACAGCCCTACCTTGGGCAGATCGCAGAAGAGGATCGGGTTGGCATTCCTCAGCCAGGCCATGAGCGGGCTGTAGGACACCAGCTCCTCGTGATGGAGTCTGTGGCTCGGTGCAACCAGCTTAGCAACACGCTGCACGAGACCTGGAACCTGAGTGTTTCCCTTAAAGAAACAGCAGAAAAAGTTAAACAAACCACAGTCGCCAAAAGCTCTGAAAAATAATTGCCTCATAATCGCCTCTGAATTCCCAGTTCTGAAAATTCTTGAGAAGCAATTATAAAGGGCAAAGAGGAACATGCATGTTCATTTTGACCTCTAAGTTGAATTGCATTTTATGAGAAATTGTTCATTGTTTGGAATTCTTAGCATATTGAGCATTCCAACAGTTCAGTATCACCTCTAGATTCACCAGTGAGTACAGAACTCTCCTGTAGTATGATGGAGCAACTCCACGTGATGGCATATCAGAACTGTTTTCAACTTTTCAGGAATGAAACTGGAGAAAACACAAGCTGTATCATTAAGGCCTTGGAGAGGAATCTCAAAGGTAAAAAAAAATCCCCTCCCTCCCCCCCAAAAGAAAAAGCATATGTATACACCAAGAATTGTTTTCTTCCTGTAAGATGCCTCTCTCTTTTCACAAAGACAAGTGCTTGACTGTTCCCTGTCAGCCACATCCCCTCCCAGATTTACTTCTTAATGTTTGGAAGGGAATGCTAATGATGTCAGCATACAATGCGAAGCACTTGATGGGGGTCCTTTTCACTTCATAAGATGAAATCCAGAAGAGTAACATTTTCCCTTCAAATTATTCTCAGTAGGGACATTGTCCAATATCTTTTTTTTTAATTGCAAGGGGAAGACTGGAAAACTTTAATCAAATGTTCCAGGGACAAATTTTTAGCCTTTTTTTTATGTTACAAGTGAACAAACAATGACCACAGCTCCCAAAGCAAAACAAGAAAATCTAAAGCAAAAAAAAAGCTAGGCCTAAACATGTTTCCTTACAACATGACCAGAGCATTAATAAATGCCATTGCAGGGGAATCTTTCCAATGAACTGACTCTATGCAGCGCTATGCTGACGTGGAGGAACCCTCTAGAAAAGGTTTCCTTTTGCATGCCTGCAAAACCCCTAGAAGGCTGAGCGGGATAGCAGAGCAAAGATAAGCAAAACACTCTCCATGGCTTTTGAGGGAGGGCTTTTATACTAGCATTCCCCATACTGCTGCTATCATCTCTGAATATTTAAATCTTTCTGAATTTTGGCAACCTACCTGCAGCTCAAAGATGTTTGTAATGCGACTGATGAAGCTGTTTTCAAAGTTCTGCTTCAGTGTTTCAAACATGATCAGCTGCTCCGCTACTGACTGCAGCTTCCGGTACCCTTGGGAGCAGAGGAGAGGGTGTCACTGCATAAAGCAAAGACCACAGCACCAGCCCGGGATGAACAGGACAGCTTCAAGGCATGAGTTCTAAAAGATACACTAGGACTTAAAAGCCCCCAGTGGGGAAAAGACTTGCTGTAGAACCACACTTAGGGAGACTGGGAGGGAATTTACATTAAAAAGTGTAGAAAAAGATTATTCAGCCATGGTCAAGTCCAAATGCCCAGTTGCTGCAGAAGAAAAGCTTGGAATTTGTTGTCCAAATTAAGTCCCTGGACCCAGACAGCTCTCCAGCACCCACAGCATTATATCCACAATGCATAATGCTACAAAGAATTATATTTTTTCCCACATCTCAGTACAGACAACTGGGCTGTCCCAAGAGATCACAGTTTCCACATTCTTCTACCAGTTCCTTCTCTAACTGTAAGGTAGGTGAACTTTTCTATTGCACGGAATGTCTCACAGATTCACAGCTATGACTTAAATCCAGATATTTATAAGAAGAGTTTAGAATTTAGCATAAACTTCTCTCATCTTTGAGACTAACTGGACCAGCCAGTGCATCAGCCCAGTGGGAGATACCTACAACTTGCTTATAGTGTGTGGAGGCACCAACTTGGTCACTTCCAGGATGAATTGGACTTTTTTTCTATGAATGAAGCCAGTCCCTTCCAGCTATTCTTCTCCATGGATGCACAGAAGTAATCTTACACTTGCATTTCCAACCCTATCTGAATGTGCTGGTGTAGCTGCTTAAGACTTTGAAGGCTTCTGCAAGAGAATTGCCCCTCTAAGCTTGTTTTCCCACCAAACAGGTGGTTCGGCAGACATGAGCAAAACGGGCAGGATCAAAGGAAAGGCTGTGAGAACACAGATATATGAAGAAACTCTGGCAGGAGCAGAAAGCCGTCAAGCAGGTGGTGGGAGTTGCAGGAGAGGCTGTTCAGGATCAGAAATTTCTACTGGTGCCCTCATGGCTGAGATAATAGGCTGCCTTACTGTCTTCAGGAAAGAAAGTGAGCAAACAGCATTTCATATGGGATCAGGAGAGAAACAGAAGGTCAGGAGAAGCCTGGAGCCATCAGAGGCTTCGGGTAAGATGCAGGATCCTTCCCTGCAGCCAGTTTCCCATCGGAGAACATGCAACTCGCACTTGGTACCACAGCCGCTGCTCAGCTTTTCAGACATACGCCTGCTGGGTTTTTTCCGCTTTGCCTCAGGCAGCCCTCAGGACTGCCTAGGAGGTGTGTGAGGTAGTTTCTGGAAACCACCTGCACAAAGATCTCTTCTGGTGATTCGGCGAGTACCCATAAGGGCTGAGCAGTACTGGTGCTGTGAGCGCTCCACAGTGGACTGATGAGCCTTGCAGACAGAAACACGTGTCCTCTACTCACCAGGCTGTATCTGAACGTCCATGCAGGCAGATAAAGCTTCTGTGGCAGCAGTGCAGGCCTTCACTCTGCTGGGGTTGGAAAGATCTCCTTGGCTCAGGGCCTCACAGTGTTCCTTGCTGAGATCGAGGTGGGTCTACCAACAAAGACATAAGAGAGCAGGGACAGCAGATCCAGCTTCCCACCCTTCCCTCCAGCTTTCCACGGGATATACAGCTTCCCAAGGGCTCCTCTACAGTGCAGAAAGGATCCTTACAATGTTTTTCTCACAAAATTATATAGTCCTGTATAGTTTTCATCAGGACCCACTCAAACTCCCCAGTGGTTGTTCTTGCTTATGATGCACTTTTTTATGCAGCAATGTTTGCAGCACCTTTTGATCAGGAGAAGTGTTGCATGGTCTAGCTCTCATTTCCCATTAAGTTTTCAGTGTGTTTGAGGTTCACTGAAAGCTTTTCTAATAGATTCAACAACCTGAAGATTCATGCCTTTGTGAATCAACGTACTGTGAGAAAAAGGATCTCATCCATCAGCTTTGTCTTGTTGGAGGTGATGCGATGTAGTAAGGAGTTCTCCTGGTAGATGTGGTCCATCTGCTGCTTCACACTTCCCAGAAGCTCATCATAGACCTTCAAGGTATCCTCCACTCTGGCCACCTCTGCCAGGGCCTCATCAATGGAGTGCATCAGCTGGGTCACTTGATTCTCAGAAGAGATAATGGCCCTAAGATTGGCCTGCAAAATGGAGAAGAAGAGGGCTCCAGCACCGTGCCATGGTTTGATCACCACCATCTCCCACAGGGCTTTCACAGTTATGTGCAATATACCAAAGATCCTGACACTCACCCTCCCAAGTCAAACCAGAGTTCCTGTCATCGTAACGCTCAGGACGCTATTGCAGTTGCCTGTGTTCTGTACTGCTCCTGCAAAAGATCAATGTCTCCTCTTTGCTCTCAGCTAAAACCTGCATTGGCACAGGTCTGCAAGGTGAATGCCAGACCAGAAAAAGACCCTTTGCTGAGAGTACAATGTATTCCCAGAGAGCTTTCAATTGACATGACAGAGAGGTTACTGTTGAGCCCCCAAGTGAATCCCATCATCAGTAGAAAACAGTCTTTGTGGGACTGGAAAGGGAACCAGACCCCTGCCCTTCTTTCTGTGCATTGGAGAGGTACCATGAGGACACTAGTGAAGTCTCTAACCCTTAATACCCACAACTGGGGATGTCCTGAAAGGAATCCAGAGGGGGATCTAGGACATTTGTAATGAAATCCTTTTACGAGGAGCAGACCATGCCAGAGGCCACAGAAAAGCTTGCTGCAGCACTGATCAGCCAACATATGTACTGAGGCTGCTGCCAGGTCTTTGCTCAGTGGAGCTGCTCTGTCAGTAGAACTAATAAGCAGTTAAATCGTGCATGAAATATCCACACATACATGTCTTGAAGAAAACTGAGGGTGCTATCTGCTTATGGAGGTCTTGGGTATTTGTTTTGAGTGGTGGTAGAGATATAACTGTGTGTTAATCATTGCTGACAATCTCCACTAGAGGTTTCCAAACATTAATCATAGCATTTTCAGTGCCTAAGTACCATGTAGTATAGTAAAGAAAATAATCAATAGACATCGGCCTGGAAGGCTTGAAGCTTCCAGTCTGCTATTTTTTTCTCTGTTAACAAAGCTTTTAAACAAGTTTGTGGATATTTTCATCAGCCGCTGATGACTTTTTTTTTAAATGAAAGACAACAGCAGCATCTGGATCCCTCTGTAAATCCTGTGAGCTCCTGCTTATGTGACAAGTAACTACTAGTCACCGAGGCTCCTATCTGGTTATTTGCTGTCATGACTGACATGGTTGGTGATTTGCAAGAATCAGTCGTGACTGTTCAGAAAACCTGTCTGGAACCTAGGCCTGTGCTCTGACTTAAGCCTTTATCTCCGTCCCTGCAAACAGGATTTCCACAGAGTAGTTGTTGGGGATCTATACTCCCAGTGCTAATGAGTTTCTCCTCTTAAGGCACCTCCTTCATGCTTCATGTGCTGGTAGCCTCTCACAAGATGAGATCTCCGGCTGCCCTTGGGTGATATCCCTTGAGGAGGGCTGGACCAGGAGAGGTGCTACTGGATCTTGGAGAGCCACTCTGCAGCCTCAGCCCAACTGGCCACTCTGGTCTTCCTGCCAAAGTGCGGTGACACTTTCCCATGGAAAGCGTGGTGCCATTTTAGGAAAGACATTGCTGAAAGAGCAGCAGGAAGGGCTGAGGACAGTGTTTTGAGCCATAGATTGGCAGATTTACAGGAGGTCTGGAAAGATCAGAAGAAATCTGTAGAAAAGGGAAGCCTGAAATCAGGCAAATGCTTGGATCCCGAGGGAAAGGTGGATACAGGGAGTACAGATTTTCTACAGGAGTGCAGGAGGGCAGACAGCAATCTTGCCTCCAATAAGATCGGCAGTGGGGTTTGAAGCTGGGCTTGCTGATCCAGGTAGACACTTATTTCAACAAGCTACAATGACACTAAATAAATGTCCCTTCGCTCAGAGCTCACCCAGCTCCATGGAAGGCCATTGCAAGCTACACACCAGGTACAAACCTTTCCGTTCCTGCGCTGCCACCTTCCAGCCTCGTGCCAGGACTCCAGCCTGTGACCACAGCTCCAGCCAGGAGCTCTGTGCCTTTTGAAGCACTGCTAAATTACAGCCATAAACCTCCCACAAGCCGGTCGCTGCAGTGCTTTCAGATGGCCTTATTAGGGCTGGGCAGAGCCGCAGGGCTTGCTGCAGGCAGAGACGTGCTCGTGAAATCGTCAGGGCAGTGTTGGGCAGAAAGTGCTCCCCAGAGAACCGCAGCCCCTGTGAGGGTAATGACGCTGCTGCCGGACACTGTGCAAAGCTACACAAACCCACATGCATTTTGGCAGGTGCCAGCAAATGGGAAGGATGTAGGAATATCAATGTGAAAATCAGCATGCCATCCCTGGGGCAAAGGCCATGCTTTTCACCACTCCAGAGCAAATAAGCCCTTGCTCACTGTTTGCAAAGAGGTTTTGCAAGCCCCAGAGGGACTCACTTAGCAGAGGCTTAATAGTGTTGTAAAAACAGAGCAAGGTGCTATTGCTGTGATGTGCTGGGAAACATTTAAATACATGTGCATCCTCGTCTAACTTGTTAGCATTAATAACACTTAATATCTGAGATTAATCTTCAGAAATAGAAATGTCCCATTAATTAATTTGTGTTACCACTAAGTGACATTCATTCTTTAGAGAGCATTAAAACAATGTGTTTGGTGGCACCTTTTATCTGAGAGATGTAAAAGAGATTTATTGTTTAGCCCTATAGGTTATTTTAAAGTTTGGAAACTAAGCTGCAAAGTGCCCATATGACTAGCTGATAGCAAGCAGTAAGTCTGCTTCCAAACAGATGTCAGGAGTTCTGTTTTTCAGCTTAGCTATATGGCTATATAGTATATATAGAAATACATTTTGGCAAATAGAGCAAATTCTGGCCCAGATGGGTTTACGTTTCTAGTACATTTTAGGGTATTTCCTCTGGCTTATTTTTGCCCTTAGTTCTTCACTTCTGTAATTATGAAATCCATTATACACAACACAGGTGCTCAAAACACTTTTCTTATTATTTTGCTCCACCAATCAAAGAAATAAATAATCTTCCAGAAAAAAATGCCATAAATGTGGCAACTTCAGTAAAGGTAAGAGAGCTCCCTGGTCTGAAAATAATGTCTCCTTTCCCCATTGTCCCTTTCTGTCTCATTTCTTCTCCTAGTTCTCTCTCATTTTTGCTGTTTTCTTCCTCTTCAGCTTCATTTTTCTCCACTGTTGTCCTTAACCTGCTTCTGAGCATCCCTCTCTCTTTCTCTCCTTCCAGAGAGTTACCGCTTCTCTGCCATCTCCCATATCAGAGGCTCTGATGTCCGTGTACAGACTGGCACCCACATCCCAAACTACACCTGGCTGTGTGCCATTGCTTTTAATTTCCCTTATTTTTTTGCAAAACTGCCTGAGATGCCTACGACGGAGTCGGTGAGTCTCTGTATTCCCTCTGCAGTCTTTGGAAGAGGTCACTCAAGCTAGTGCCCAAGGACAGGTAAGCTGAGCAGGGAGGGACGTACCGGTGTTCAGCTGCCAGGCTGCAGGGTTTGTTTGCTAGAGCATGGCAACTTCGGGAGGCACCGGAGCTTGCTAGGATGGCTGTGCCCGGGAAGTATCTCCTCCAAATCCCACGGCTCGGTATGGCAGAACCTCACCAACATTGGTCTGATACCCTATAGCTGCTCTTCTCCTTCTCTGCAATGCAGGTGCTGGGATCCGACTGGGATTCAGCATTTTCCTGCTGGGAGCTGCATGCTGCAGCAGAGGTGCCTTTGAAATCCTCGACCGAGAAGAATGTCTCCTGCATCAGGCGTGTAGGGCTCTTAGAGCAGGTCCCTGGCAGGCGAGATGCCTTTTGAGCTGAAATTTTGCATCACCAGGATAACTCTCTCTGAGATAAAATGCAAGCACAAGAGCTGCTGACAACCATCGACCCAAACCATGTCCCCTTTTATGCCAGACAACTTTGTTGCTGTTGAATCATGGCCTTCATGTCCTCACCTCATCCAGCACATGGAGATCACTGCTTAGCTGCTGTGCAAAGGCCACCGAGTTGTTCACGATGGGCTCGTACTGCTCCATGAGCCTCAGCATGTCAGCCTCTTCCTTTGGGCTCATCTCCTGGTATGCACCAAGCCCCTCTGGGCTTCCAGTCTCCACAGTGTCCGTATGGTCGTCTTGGTGCCCTTGTCTCCCTGCAAGGACAGGGAGAGGGACAGAGATGGCCACAGACTTACAGTTATTTCCTTTCATTAACCCTGCTATGCCAGGGGTCTCATCAAGCTCAGTTTGCGGTGACAAGTGTAGTGAGACTGGCAGTGTCAGCCTGCTGATCAGCTAGGATAAAATCGTGGCATGCTGCAAGCAAGGCAGAGATGTGGATGGGATAAAAAGTTATCTTTGTAAGGGATAAAAAATGGGCATCTGATTTGATTTCTGGGTGTGTTTTCACTTGCTGATGTCTCCAAGGGAGAGTGCAGGGACACATTTACATGTTTACAAAGCTGAGACAAATTTCAGAGATGAGCAATCAAATCTGATTCCAGTCAAATACACTGATAGGATGTAAAAAAAAAAAGCCCCCTCCGAGTGACCCTGACAGGAAACATAACATTACCTTCTGCTGTGCAGGATGGGACATTCACAAAAGTGACACTACTGGAGAGGAATCGGCGGTTCAGCTTCCACAGGCACCTGATAAAGGCTTTCTTCTCATCCAAGCTGCTAGCAGTCCACTTGTAAACCTTATCAAACTGCAGATCAAAATCCAGGCTGACCTGGATGTCAACAGTTAGTTACATCAGCAATTAGAAAGCACTTGCCATAGCCCATACATTTAACAGGATTTGCAGCTCATTTCAACAGCAGCCACCAAAACACCTTGCATACCCAGGAGTAAATGCACTGTTAGGTTGAAGGAGGAACTAAGCAGCATCCCCATACTGCACTGTCGGGCTTTGGGATTTTCAGTGGCCCAGGGGGGCCATGTTGGAAATGCGGACTCACCCCAGCTCCAGTTGTTACAGGAGAGTCAGCAGGGCCAGTCACAAGAAAGGGAGGCCACGCCAGCAAAGATACTGAAGCTGAGACCCCGATAACTCTTATTTTCCTTCCCATGTCATTGCCTTTCGTCCTCTCATTCCCCTGCCCACATCATACCCAGAACTGCGCTGGTGCAGGAGGAGCTGAGCAGGTACAGTCAGGCCCAGACCTGCTGGAGGGCTAAAACGAGCCAGTGTCCTCAGCAGCCCCAGTGACACCAGATATGATGGACACCAGCTGTCCTATGCCCAGTGAAATTGATGGCAAGCGTTCGATCGGATTTCTTGTAAATAATGAATCCCCTGACATACTTTGTACTTTCAAGCTGACAGGAGATGATTTCTTTAGTTAACAGATACTGTTTTCTTGTGTTTCTTTCCTGTAGATAAAGACCTCTTTCCCTTGACTGCCATCTTAGGGCAACTGAATAGGATTTGAGAAGAGTGTTCACAGCAGTTGGCACACAGTGATAGGGGTGATAAAACCACGGAAAATAAAAGAATGCCAAAAAAAATTGGACACTAGAAGTGGACAGCAGAACACCCATAGTGGTGGCATTCAACTAGTCTAAATACCTTGTTCCACTAAGCTGCATTATTTCTCATATAAATTTCTCACCTTGTACTACAGGTTTTGATAAAAGAACACTGATGAATTCCGACAGTGGTGGATGCCTGGGAGAAAAGCATTCAGAGGGCAAATCCACACTTATATTGCCCTCCGGATTCTCTGCCAGCTCCCAGCAGCCTGTGAGCTGGCAGCGTGCTGAGCCAGAGGTTGTATCTTCTATGCTCTGATCAACAACCTTAGAAGGATGCATTGTCCCTGGTTTCATCTAATGGTTTTTGAATTTATGCAGAGTGTTGGCACCTACAGCATCTTGTGGCAATAATCTCTGCAGTTTAATGCTGTTCTGGATGAGGAAGCTCAAAGCATTTAGAGTTACACATGCAGAGTAAGCCCAGCACCCACCTTCCCTGACACTGCAAAGTTCACTTCTGCAACCTCATCCAATCTGGAAGCTCAAACCTTTCCTCACCCAAGAATTGAGAACTTCCAGAGAAAACCCAGAAGCAGAAGCTCTGTCCTGGCATTATTCCATAGCACTATAGTCACCCAAGGGAACAGAAGCATGGCCTGGAAAAAGAGTGTCCTTGGCATTTCTCTACACTGTTTTACATTTACATTTACATTTTTATGTGTCAATATCCATATATCTATTCTCAGAGGATGTGGCCCCATGGAGGGGGCACAAGGAGGCCTGCTATTTGCCACTAACTTGTATGTGTGCGTGGAGAGAATAAGGGAGGCTGCTGAACGAGGAACATCTCACAGAAAGAAATTCCTTTTTGCACCATCTCATTAGCAATGCAGCATATCCTGATCTTGTTTTCTAAAGAACTTGGATGCTGCATTTCTTATTATTATTGATACTAATCATAATAACAGACACAGATTTAAGGGGATTTGTGAAGTCCTACGATATTTTGAGGATTGCTTTCTAAACACCTTAAAGCAAAACATCTCACCCCCACAGCTCTCTGCAGGCTTAGGAGCAGCCCCTGGAACAGTGAGGAGCTGTGATGTCTGGGGGAGGAATTTACAGTGAGGGTGGTTTATAGCATGCCTTATGAGGAGCTATTAAAGCAGGGAGGCATCCGCTAATCGCTTCATAAATATTTATACTGTTTTAGTCATGGATGCTGCAGCTTTAAACAGTTCTGGACCTGCAGTATCAGGTCATTGCTGGTCCCAGAGGACTCCCAGTGCACCAAAGCAAGCCCAATGGTGTACTGCAAACCAGGCCCTAGCTCTGTGTATTGAATATTGACCCACAGGCTGGCATTTGGTAGGAGCCCTTCCTGTCTGCATTGCAGAAGTGGAGGGCCCTTCTTTTGTTTAATGGACCTGTCAAGTTATGCGGTCAGGAGAGACTGTGCTAACTTGAGGAGATTGCCTTGTACCGGAGTCTCCGTGTTGGGGACCCGAGAAATGTTAACACGTGCTGGGAATCTTGTGCAGTGGCTGCAGCTGGAGGGTAGATCCCATTTTAGGAATAACGGGGACTAAACTGACAGTCTGCTCAAGAAAGATGAAGTTAACCTAGAAGAGGCAAAGAGGTGGGCTCCCGTCCTGATGAAATAAACCAAGAAGTTAATGCACAAGAGGAGACTAAGCAACTGGTCTGCTTAACCTACCAGAATGAAGGTTAATAGGGGAGGTGATTGCAATCTAAAAATACATCTGCAAGGGTGAAGAGCTGTCTAATCTAAAGGACAGCCCTGGCACAAGAACAAACAGGGATGATGTAGCTAGGAACACAGGCTGCAAGTCTTAATTCTTTAGCTGTCAAGGCATCAAAGTTATCCATTTGCCTCCAAGTAGGTGGGCTTTCAAAATTGTACAATACTTTAATATAGAATATGATCACTTTATGTTACTTGCTTTGCAAATAAGGAGGAGAGGACTGAAAGACCTGGAGGTATCTACTGCAAACTTCTCAGGAGCCCAGTTAGTTTAGAAGGCTTGGTAGAGTTGAGCTCATCTGCAGAAAGGAAGCTCAGGCGGGATTAAAGTGACTACTTTTTTTTTGTGCATGGAAAGACATAAGACAAGGGAATATCAGCTTAGTTCTACCTGTAGCATCAAAATGCCCTGCAAACCTGCAAGAGTGATTTTCCTTTCAAGCGTGCTGTGCAGATGTACTTTATTTGTCCTGGATGTAGAGCTGGAAAGCCATTCTTTTTCTCATTTATTTCTATGCTTGTGAAACCTCAGGCACCTTGCCAAGACCCTGGAACATTCACACTAATAAAAAAACTGATTATAACAACTTTAATGATACTCTGCCAGCCCCAGCAGGAGAAAGGGGATGTCTTGTCCATGCTTTCTTTCCCAAACAACTTAATGTCACCCTAAAAGTGCAAACTCATAGCACCCTCTCCCCCCAGCTTTCTATAATCCTTCTTTCACTAAATGCCTTCATTTAATCTTTAAATACCCTATGCAAATGTCTCTCAGGAAGCTTTGTCAACATGGATCGACAGATGGGCCTGACAATGTGTTCTGCAAATGCTGGAGACCTGACAAGAACAGTGCTGTGCAGAGCCCATCTCTCCAGCCTCTAAATGAGGGTTGCTGCAAAGAGCTTTGGAAGATCCTGCCTGAGCCAGCTGCCCCTGCAGACACAGGGAGTCTGCCCGTTGGTTTTAATGGAAGCTCTGTCAGTGCAACAGTCACCCACTCACTGCTCTCCCTACTCCAGCATTCAGCCAGCATGGAATTTCTTAGCTTAGAGAAAGAGAAGGATGATTTGGGAAGGAGGAAGTCATTCGAGGCTCTTGGGTAGACATGTCTTCCTGGAGGAGATAAGGGAAATGAGCACTTCAATAGGACTGAGGAACTGTCAAGGGTTGGAGATATCTGTTCATGATACTGTAGGGAATATCTCTGAAGAAAGGCAGGGGGCTTTAAATTTTTTTTCATTGGTGATTATTTCATCAAAACTAGTGTCAATGGTCAAATTCATTCTAGAACTCTTTCCTCCATCCAGACACACAAATTGACCTCCAGAATACTCCATAGTACCCTGCATCTGGACTTGGCTTCATATTTCTTCCTCCCTCGCCATGACCATTTCTGTCCTTGACACAAAAAGTAAATCCTACCTGATTGAGAGTCTTGCCATCTACCAGCTTCAGCTCTGCTAGAGGCCACCTGTTGGCTATCTTGTACTGCTCTCCTCGGTCTACCTTGATCTTCACTAGAAATGGCTTCATTGGCCTAAGAGCATCCACTGAAAATGATGACAGAAAAACAAAACAAAACAAAACAAGAACATAGCATTGTTGTTTGTCCATTACACAGCTGTTCTCTGTGACTGGATAGGTACAGACAGACGCATGGACACTTTGTGACTACTAGATGGGCAATGACCACTGTATTAAGAGAGGATACAAGAATTCTGCTAACTTCTCTATTCGTTGAATTTTTCCATATGGGAAGTTCTCTCTGGGATCTAATCCAGAGTATGTTGATGTCAATGGAGGGATTCTCAATAATTTCAATGAGTTTTACATGAAGCCATTGATGTTATGTGCAAAGTCCATAACCCACCAAGGTTCAAATGTCACTATGTGAGAGTCTTAACAATAGATTTAAGATAGCTCCATACCACATTCTCTACATTGGCACTGCATGGTTTGGCTGATACCCACACTTACAGATCTATACCATTAGTGAAGCCTGCCCTGCTGGTAGAGTTTACTGGTAAATATCCAATGCAGGGTCAATTAGCTCACATTCAGCTCTTGTTTCATCCAAGAAAGATTCCCTGCAGCTAATTCTGGTTATTATAATTTAGATATCCCTTCTGATCTAGATATCTTGAGTGGAGACACACCAGTAATTCCAGAGGTGGTTTGTGTATTTTAGATGCTGTATAGTGTACACAGTGTAGTTGTATCTCTAAGTTGTACCTCAGAGATACTCCTCTATTGAGTACAGAAGGAGTCAAGGCAAGTGACTTAGGTGACTATTATAGCTAAGATAAACATTACAGCTAAGATTATCTGGAACGAATTAGGTGACTATGCTACCTAGAAGTTCATTGATCTGCAGCTCCCAGCACCCCTGAGTTTCTTACCTACTACACAGAGAATGGACATCTTTTTCTTCTTTCCTGTTTTCCAAACATGAACTGTTTCCAGCAGCCTCTTGTTCTGAGGGTTGAACACTTCTGTTTCCAGTGAGGTCCAAAGGGAAGTCATGGTGATGTATGCAGGCAACGGCACGATCCAGTTATGTGTCTCACACGGATGCTTGTCAGTCACCACAGACTGTGTTGCAGCTCCTGAGAAAGAGAAACATGCTGGAGAGCTGATTCACATGAAGTTCACGGCACATTGGTATAATATATTGCTGCCACTCCAGGGCTGTCTTGCAGCCAACACAAGTGTTTAAGTAATCCTCATAGTCTTGAGACCCAAGGGTCGGGCCAGAATTCCTTCCTAAATTAGCTGCTCTGAATTCCTGGTAAGGAAGTGATCGAGTGAACAGGTTTTGTCCAATCGAGGGGTTCAATCAAGCCATGTGAGCCCAAAGCAGAAAGTCTCCTGCTGCCTTAAAGGCAGTGTTCAGGTCCATGAGGTCTTGGCTATAGACTTCATGGGAAAGAGAGCACAACAGGCAAGGAAGGAGGCTAACTGCAACCTCTGGAAGGCTCAGGCAAACTCAGCTCCAGACCAGGCTAGAGGAAAGTGACTCAATTCAGTCTAAAGTGTCAAAATGTTCTGATTTGGGTCAACCCAGCACAAGAAGGAAACAGTTTGTTTGGGTCATGTTAGCAGAAGCAACATTTCAGTAAGAATATATTAATTGTTTATAAACTGCATTTTTTTATCCAAAACACTCCCACACAACTTCCTAAGCAGGTATAAGGCTCCTGAGGCTCCTGTACCTGTGTTTACACTGTAAATCTAAGTTATTCGGGAGGAGATGTCAGTTAATGCCTACATAAACACTTAGCAACAAGCAGCAGTTATATCACAGCCTTTGATCTAGGTGGCAAGTGAATAAGCCAAGTGGCTACGACTGAACAGTTGCGTTTAATGCAAATATTTTAATAGGAATTAGGGATAAATAAAACATATATGCTATAGGAAAACAGTAAGATTTAGAACACCAACTTTGAAAGTTTTCTAGGAGAAATTCACCCTTACCCAACATGATTGCTTTGCGAATAACTGAAACAAATGTAACCTTTGATTGCAAATTCAAAATTTTCAATTCAAAAACACTTCCTTAGACAGCGATGAAGCTTTCCACACAGTCACATGATTAAGAAAGTAAAAATCACAGACAGTCATTTAAACTATTTTCTTCCCCTGGCTGTGACAAGAGAAAGGAATTTTGCTGCTCAAATGGTTCTGCTATGGCAGCATTTCTTTGAGTGCAATCCCTCCCGAGGTTATCCCCATTTCTCCATCGCTGACAGCGGCACACAGGACAGCGAGGTTGAAAGCAGGCCATCGACACCCGCTATTCATCTTGCACTTGCTAATATGTTCATAATAGCAGCTGAGCAATGACTGAAAGAAAATGATTGAAAGCCAAAGTAATAGAGAGCTCACTGCTCCCTGATAAGTTAATGAAGAAAGCACAATACTTTCCATGAATGTAATTGAAAAGCTGTCTGTATCAGTCAGTTAACTCTTTGTTTTCTAGAGAGCTGTAAGATATAAAGAAATGTGATATATAGTGATACATTCTTGAGTATATTGCAATTCACCTCACCCATCCAGAAAGCTGAACAAAAGGAAGACAGCGTTAGTGAAAAAAAGATCATTCAAAGACGTTACCAGGTACATCTTGTTGCAGATAAGTTGCAGGATTTCTGTCACAGGAAGTCTTAGAGCAGGAAACTGTTTGTAAAATGAAAGCTTGAAGAAGAAACAGGAAGTCTGAAGAACCTGAATGAGCTCAGAGCAACAGCCTTGAGGTCAGCACAGGAAATCCCCCACACTAGCATCTAGAGCGGCACAAAACAGGTGCAGCTCCCCACAAGCGAAGCATCAGGGTACCTGGAGGTAAAACTGTTTCTGCTAAAAACAAAACAAGTTAAATAGTCCAGAGTTTGAGAGTTTGAGAGAAGAGAGTTTGACTTTCTTTCTCTGAAGAGAGTCGAAGTTCTGAATGGAGAAAAGCTGGTTTAACTCATTGCCTCCTTTTTCCTTCCCATCTAGAAGTGTTTTGTGGCCACAACCTGTGGAGGAAACACTCCAGTCCCAGCTCATGTGGGCTTCATTCTTGGCTTCAAGAACTGCATTACTCCTTTACCAATGTGGATTTCTTCTTTTTGGCAATCTGTGGAACTTGAACCATTGGTACCCCTGAGGAATGACCTAAAGTCTTTCTGCTGCTCCAAACCTCTTCACCAGCTTGTGTGTTTTACTATCACTGACATAACCTACATCATCCTTCTTTGCCTCCAGGACGGCTCAGTGTGAAAATAAACTGGCAGAGAAGAGCTAAACTGGTAGAGAAGTGCTAAAAAAAGCAAAGGTCACTGAAAAGTGGCAAAGGTTTAGTTGAACTATTCTTTTATCAGGTATTGACAAGTTTAGGGGGTGATCTGAGTCCCAGCCCACTACTTTTGTTTCTCCTTCTGCAGCATGGCAAGGGGGACTCTGACAGAACTCTGGTTAGTGTTTAAGGTTGTGCAAACTTGAAGGTGTCAGTGCAGTATTAATTGCCTGATCTCCTGTCTGGGCACCAGGCATGCCTGAGTGAAGCTGTATCTGTACTACTGTTGTGTTGGATGCCTTGGAAAAACAAGTTAATTTACCAGCCTCAAGAACATTATAGGCACTGCGGAGGGTAAATTAGATGGAGAAAGTGTTATGGAACAGAGAAAAATACGATCACGCTGCACAGCAGGACTACATTAGCATAGTATTGTTTGCCACAAGGCTGCCAAGGTGCTATGCCTGGGATTCCAGCCATGGTTTCACATTGTTTCAATAAACTGGATCTTCATAACTGTTTCTGACTCGCTCTCTTCCAGCCTGCTGCACACCCCGCATTACCGTTTGAGAGTGCCATGTGCGGAGAACGCCTGCCTTGCACGCACACGGAGTATCATCCGGATGCCGGCCGGACACACAGCCCCGGTCCTTCAGGGAGCAGTGAGATTTTTTAACATCCTCTTCCTTGTCAAGTGCTAAAAGAAAAAATGTGCAAATAATACGGGAAAGAAGGAGTTAGCAGAGACTTTCTGGCTTTACTCCATCAGCCCCAGGAGCTAGCAGGAAGCTGCTCTTTAGCATTGCAGTCTCAGGCACCTGCTCCCAGGCAGATCAGTTCCCCTGGATTATTTCCCTTGAGTCTCTTGGCTGATACAGACACTGAGGAACCGGAGTTTTTATTTGGAGCTGAGAATATGTCTGGCCTTGGAAGGCTGTGGAAGACAAAACAAACAAACCTTGAAAACCCCAGTCATCGTCACTGGCACACATTTCCCTGCTGGATCTGCAAACAGCATGCAACAACTGTAAGAGAGACGCAAACTGCCAATTAATCTCAATTGCTGCACACTCTTAATCCTACTGAATTACTCTTTAAAAAGCATTTTTCATATATAATTAGATGCAAAGATAAATTGGGAAATTTCATGTATAAATAAGCCAATAAAGGGAAATGCAAGTGTGGAAATACATGGTGCCCTGCATCATTTTTTCCCATCAATTCTGAAAGCAGTAATAACTTGATTATTTGAATATTTAGACTCAAAAATTTAGAAGCATTCATAATTTGAAGTGCCTGATTGAGGTTTTCTGGCTGAGATTAGCAATCTGCAGTAATTTCTTTTTCTCTTCTGCCCAAAACAGGGAACAGAAAGATGTTTTCGCTGCAGGGCAGAACAGAGAATTTAATCTACTTAATTCTTTTGCTGTGGGGATCTGTTGTTGCTATTTGATGTCAAATCTTATTTTTAGCACTTAGACAGTCCGCATTCCCAGAGTGCCCAAGAAATTCAATGTTTAATGGATAGCTCCTGCTCCTGTACCTGGAAAAGAGGAAGCGCTACCTTCCTTTGACAGCTAGCAACCAGGACTTCTCTGGAAGGACTTGTTGTGGCCCCTTAGACTGCCATCAGAAAAAAAAAAAAAAACATGGACCAGCACCTGAGCAATAGACCAGCCTTGGAGTCTGCGTGAGTCACGGCATCGTGGCACAGAGTGTGTTTCTATCTACATCTCTTCCCCTCCCATTAGAATCTCTCCGGCAACTAAAAAGGGCCATGGTGATCCCAGGTGAGCAGCACAGGCGACCTTGGAAGAATTTGCAGGCTGGACAGCTTTGTCCAGCACCACTGGCTTTTCCCTCATTCTCTTCTTGCTGTAGTGTGTCTGCCAGCCATGGAAATCCTGCCACCCACAGCTTGGTTTGCTTATGACACATCCTTCATCTTTTTTTTTCTATATTCTGGGCTTTCAGCTTCACCTGGAGAGCCTCCAACAATGGAAGAGAGGGTTGCATGAGTAGTGAAGAGTCATACAAGGCACTGGGCACATCCCTCCACCATCACCTAAGTCCATACCTCACCCCACAAAATACTTCTGCAGTAAAACCCTAACTGCAGGACCTGGGAGCGTCCTGCTTGAGATGTACCAGTCTTCATGTGTGCATAGACAGCAGGTTTCTCACACTCTGCTCCATGAATGTTCTTCACCTCCTTGTTCCATGCACAGAGCTGGCAGGCAGAAGCTGTCTTTGCCCCACATCAGCAGCAGTGTTGGATAGACCCTCTCTACACAGCATGAATACAGAATGTAGCTGCTTGTTCCAGTGCCACAGTGCCTGTCCTCTGACAGCCCGTGGGGTGGCTGGAGCTCTGTCACACTGCAGAAGAACAGGGAGCAGCATGGCATGGGCAAAGTGGGGATTTCCCCAGTAAATCAAGACTGAAATAGTGACAGATAAGGGTACTGATTTGTAGTGAAGGGATTCTCCTTGTTTAATGTCTAGAGACACCTCTCCCCTTTTATGGTTTCCTAGCATTTTTGCAATGATGAAGTGCTGCAAATCAGAGGGAACCCAGTGGTCACACAATAATTTCCCAAAAGCTTTGCAAAAGTAAGTGTCTAGATTTTTTTTTTTCGTGAATTCCCTTTTTAATTGCTTTCCTGGCATTTTCAAACATTGCTTTCCTGGCATTTTCAAACATAAAAGTAGATTAGGATGGGCTGGAGGATGGGCATGGTTTGCTTCTGGTACTTCTGGTTCCACTTTTCAAGCCTTTTCAAGCATGGTTCTTCATACTGTGCCTGGAATGACTCTAATCTCAGGGATCAAAGTTAACCCAGTTGCAGCAGAACTTCTGCCCCACACTGTCTTCTTATCAAGTCAAAAAGCAGTAGGCTGAGCAACACTTTGAAGTAAATGTGATCCTAACCATAACAGGTGATATTGCCATGTGCTGTGGTGTGACTTCCTTCAAGAGCAGCAACCACATCCTGAAATTAAACAAGATAAACCATAGGCATGAGGCCAAAGTAATACTCCCTTCCTACCTGTGCCTCACACCTTCTAATCTGCTTTTGATGCTCCTCTTAAACTCTCTCAGAAGCGAGGAGGTATGGTGCAGTGATCTGAATATGAACATGTCCTCCAGAGAAGGTGAAAAATACCCTGAGTCCCACCAGCCACAGACTCAAATCCCAGCAGGTTTGACACATTTTCCTCTTTTGCAGGGGAATCAAGTGGAAGCACATCCACATATAACGTCATCGCTGAGGTCAGAGATGAAAGATGAGAGCAGAGCAAGCAATTTACTTGATGACTTCCCCCTGTTTCTCTTCTTCTTTCTCTGGGACCAAATCATAACATTTCGAGAGATTCACATCTGTATTTTCTTTGACAAGACTTCCGCAGTCACAGACATCAGTAAAAGGAGTGTATGTGTTGCGTATGTATGTGTGCCCGTGCCTGTGGAAGCAGTTTTCAGGTATATGGAGAAGACAGCACACTGCCATCCCAATGGCCTGCAGTGAGCTTCACCACCCGCACTGCGCTCTTTGTCACCTGGCCACAGCCTCCCCTCCCGACCTGCTCCTGAGAGCATCATCAGTGACCACACTGCACTGGCTGGCATGTGTGCGTCTATCCATCTTCTGCGTGAGAAGATGCTATTTAAATGCAAAATAGTACAATTAATAAAACATAATGCCCTCTTTTTCCTGGGTGTTTTCACCTCCTGTGCTCTCTTCTCACATTTTTGCTGGGCTGATGGTTTTCTTACATGCCCTAGATAACTCATTGAGTTTCATCTTCACTGCTCTTTCCACCCGCCTGCTCTTCTTTCATTTTTTATAAAGACTCATCTTTGCTCTGCTAACATGTTCTTAATCTCACTGGTAAATCAAGGTGACTGTTTGTCTTTAGGTCTCTGTTTGCTTTCTTGACCATAAAGATAAATTTATGCACTGTACTGGAGCTAGGTCAACTAGAAAGCTGGCTGACTTCCTCTTTTCCCCTTTCCCCACCACTTCACAGTTGTGCAAGACTGGAAATAAGATACATTAGGGATCTAAGAATGATCCATTTCCTTTTTCTGGAGCAAAATTGGTTAAAAATAAAATAAAATAAAATAAAATAAAATAAAATAAAATAAAATAAAATAAAATAAAATAAAATAAAATAA
>JAWLRI010000229.1:3684169-3698205 GCA_034781795.1 Crypturellus tataupa
TAAAATAAAATAAAATAAAATAAAATAAAATAAAATAAAATAAAATAAAATAAAATAAAATAAAATAAAATAAAGGTAAAAAAAAGACTAAGCGATTGCCTATCTTGGACTCTGTTGGGTGAAATCAGAGTACAGAAAGTTCTTAAATTAATGTTAATCAAAGACCACAAACTGAGGGTCTGAGTAGAAAAGCTCCCATTAACTTCCCTGGATATTGTTGCATTTATGACCTTTGTATCTTCTCCACATCATTCTGGTGATCTTGCCAGACAGTAGATTAGGACCACGACTGTAGGGATTTTCACAGACTCCTCACAGACTACAACACACTGCAGAACAATAGCCTGCAGCCTGCTAGAAAGAGGAAAGCAGGTCAAGAACCAGCCCTGCTCTCAATCCCACAGCACAAGAGGTGAGGAGTGAAGTGTGCTGATGTATCCTCCCTTTCCAGGCTGTGCTGGCTGCTGGCAGCTGAGTTTGAGCAAGAAGTGGGTCTCTGCACCCTGGAAAGATCTGCTGTGATTTTTCCCACAGTGGGGTTAAAGAAAAAAAAAGTGCAGATTTCTTAGCTAGGGTTTAAAGCAATTTTGTAAGGCTGGAAAGAAAGGATATAGGAATATAATTAAGATTTATGAAACAAAGAAAGTATTTTAGAAGAGGCCATTTGTTCTGTTATAGACACCATAAAACCTCCAGAAATCATTTGGTGTTTGATGTGCTGGTGATACTGAGATTCTAAGGCTGGGGCCACCGGAGCACCCTGGGACTGAAAAGGCAAAGCATTAAAAAAAAGTGAAGCAGGAGATGTTGCAAGTTTGGGTGATGACCATTTGGAAGGCAATGAGCAACTACCGCTTTCTTGCCCCAAGGATAATCACTGACTCCAGTCTAGCACCTGTGGAGGCTCTTCCCTTGCTCCGCTGTGATTGCTGGCGCAGGCCACGTGCCAGTCGAAGTGAGAGAACCAGGCTGGGGTACACAGCCAGGGCTGTGCAGGGCACTGCAGGGAACTCATTTATGCTCTGTGCTTCAAGGCAGCTCCTTGACCATGGAGCATCTCCGTGTTTCCTCCTCACGCACCTGGACAAGGTCTGTTGCTGGAGAGTCTCCATCCTCCTGCATGGGCAGCCACTGGTGACCTCGGGGGGCTCTCCAAGGAGCAGGGACTGCACAGAGCACTTCCCTTGGCAAAGGTGCTAAGGGGAGGCTTACATTGACCTGGACATGGCCCAAAACCCACTAGTAGGTGCTGCCCAGCGCTGCTGGGAAACGCCAAAGGCATCAGCCTGCTCCTCTGCTTCCAAAAATCTCTATTAAGCTGATGCCTTATTTCTTTGCACGACTTTATTGTCATCCCCTGCCTCCTGATTTATCTCCACCCCAGTGAGCTTTGTATCTATGCTCCCAATTGCCAGTGGCAGCAGGAGAAATATGCCTGTCTTTATTTTATGGCCCAACTTTTCCTTCCCCTCCTCAAGTCAACATAAAGAATAAACCAGTGAGCTCAAGCGGGGAATACAGAACACAAGACGTCCATGCACCCAACTCAGTTTGCATCTGTGTGCCCAGCTCTCTGTCAGAGTGTTTCCTCATCATAGTGACTCTGATCTGTAATAGCACCAAATGCAACAGGAACATGTTATGGAGAGATTAACTTAACTCTGGACTTTAAAAAACAGACTTGTAGGTCCTAGACATTATCCCTGCAATGAGCAGGATCTGCCTGGATAAACTCAGTGGGCACCCAGCACTGCCTTGCAGTGAAAGAGAGTTTTCCCAGAGTTGTGTTAGTGATGGAAAGGCTGGAACCCATGGATAAACCTCCAGGTTCAAATATAAAGTTATTTACAGCCTCATCAGTACTACAGGATCAGGTTTTAAAAGCGAAGAAATGTCACCTCTGGTTTCTCAGTGGCCCCTCCCTGCTGGTCCTTGGTTGCCTGCAGGGATCACTTCCTCATGATCTATTCTCAAAAATAACTGCCATTTAGACCAGAGAAAACGGCCTTAAGATGCACCAGGGGAGGCGCATCTTAGATATTGGGAAAAATATTCTACATGGAAAGAGTGGTCAAGCATTGGAACTGGCTGCCCAAGGAAGTGGTGGAGTCACTGTCCCTGGCAATGTTCAAGGAACACGTAGGTGAGGCACTTGGGGACATGGTTTAACAGGCCTGGTGTTGAAGTGTTTATGGTTGGACTCAATGATCTTGAAGGTCATTTCCAGCTATAATGATTCTATGATTTCATGCGCTCCCAACCCATAGCACTTCCCTTTCATTCCTGGCGGCACCTGGCATCAAAGACCCCGGATGCACAGCAGGCTGGAGTCCAAGACTGCAGGCAGAGGAGGAGGCTGACCTCTTTTTGGGAGATAAACTGTATGCCAGTGTCTGTGCATCAGCATTAAATTCACGTCTATAAGCTTGCAGCAACAGAGAGTAAAACATATATATTATTTTTTGTCTTTTCAGGATGCCTTTACAAAAAAGTTGGATTTAAAGCGGAGCTTTCCATTCCTCCAGGCAGCTTCTGCTTCAGGGCGGCTGTTGTCCAGTGTCATCTCATCCCAGGAGCAATCAGCCAGTTCTTACTCATCATGGGTGTAACATGAACAGATTGGATGTACTTTTGAGAGCCAGTGCAAGGAATGCACAGATGTTACCGGTTCCCAACAAATCCTGTCATCACCTCTCCTAGATATTAGTATCTCTTGCAGCAAAGACCCATATGACAGCTACTGCCGAAACAGCTGTGGCTACATGGGGCAGCGTTGTGGCTGCATCCACATGTGTGCGACTACTGCTGTAAACTAGAACCACGATGGCTATCGGGGTGGCTTTATCTCAGCCGCCCAGGAGCTAAGTCAAGCTGAGAGCTTCCTACTGGAGGCTAAGCCATGTTAATGATAATAACGGCACTGAGGTGAGTTGTAATCCCTGGGGCTATTCTGAGCATGCAGGACATGTTTCTAAAACATTTGCTTCACCTCTGGTTCTTTTTTTAGAGAAACTCCTTCATTCTTCCCAGCACATTTTAGAGAAATCCATCTTTCTCCTTTACACTGCAGCAACCCCAGTGTTAGAGAATGGCATGCAAGGGCCGGTGTGAATGTGCCATCCATGCCTCACAGAGCATGGAGTTAAGCAATGTCTGCTTCACTCCCTCAGAACAGTGGCTGCACAGAAAGATAACACTTCCCTTAAAACTGCTTAACAGGAAAATGAGTTTTATCGCTTGCCATTTGCATTAAATATTCAACATTTCCACCGTAAAGTTTTTCTTCGGTTCACTAAGCCTACGTCAAACTTCAACCAAGGCTCCCTTGCCAGGTGCTGACAGCTGGCCTGTGTGGTGCCAGAGGGTGACAAACTGTCAATTTGTGGCAAGACAGATGCTCTGTCCCTGATTTCTAAATCCAGTTGCCGTCACTCGCATTGCTGTGGGTAAGTGATGCTCAGGCTGTGGTGGCAGCAGGAGATAAGTCTCATGAAGAAGTAGGTAACGGACACTACAGAATGAGGGGGTTTGTGAGGCTTGTGCCTCAGATGGTGTCCCAGTACCATTTTATGATTTGGCGACAAACACAGATGGTTGGAAATTTTCCAAGAAAATGGAGATATTGATTTATCAGAAGCAAATATTTTTTTGTCAGTTTTGAGAGACATCTTGGTGGTGAAGCTCCTTTGGGCTCAGAAGGGAATAACTCTTCAAAAATAGCACCTCCCATCCTGCAACAGCTAATTTCTGGACAGTTTGGACATGGCAAAGACTTAGACACTTTTAGAAGAATCCTTACCTGGATCACAATGAAGACTGAAACATTCAGGGTGTAGCCGTCATCTTCTGAGCATGAAAAAAAAAAATCCAGAAAGTCTTGGCTCCTGCTCAATGCTGAAGAGTGACATTTTTCTGTACAACATTTCCTGTCTAGTCATCGACACGTTTGATCTTGGGGAAATCATTCACCTCTTTGCAGCTTGTAGAATAAGGATAGTGATGCTGCCAATCTACCCAGACTAAAATGAGTATGAGGTAGAGGAACAGCACGAGGACACCAGGGGCAGGAGACAGAAGTTCACAAAACAGGAACAGCGCAAGGGTATATCAGGAATTAGATCACTAGCAAAATGATGATGGAAATTAAATGCAGATGTTCCAGCCAGATGTGCAGTAGGTAATTACGGTTAGCTTCTTTAATTCCCTGCCTCCAGTTTTGTGTCAATTCAGCATTTTTCACGCTCCCATAGTCATAATTGTGTAGCTTTAACAGCTGCCACATTTTTGGCTCTGGGCCTGATGCATTCCTGGGGAGGGAGAAGCAACTCGTCATGTTCCTCCTCAAACTCCCTTATCCATGGAGAGTATGAACTTGTTCCTGTCTGGAAAAAAAAAGTGCTTTTGATACTCTTACGGAAGAAATAAATAAGAAAAAGCCAAAACATAGTTTCTGGTCATAACTATGGAGTTGGCTATTTCTGATGCAGGAGAGGTGGCAGCAACTTGGGTGTCCAGTCCCTGAGTCCTGTCTCAGCTGTTCTCCTAACTTCAGAAACTACTTGGTCTTTAAGAAATGATCCTGCTTTCTTCTTAGCAAAGGAGAGGAGGTTGCTGACCTGTGTTTGGAAAATGCTTTCGACTTTTTTGTTCATGGAAAATGTTAAGCGCTCTCGTTATTTGTAGCAGATTTTCCCAACAGTGCGAGTGTGCAGGTTGCCTAGCATTACCATGGCATCATTCCTGGTAATAATTTGAGCTAAGTGCATGGCAGGCCTGACAGCTGAGCATTTCAAGCAGGTAATGTGAGGGCAAAGTCTGAGTCACCTCTTCTAGCGGTAGTTTGGCCACTGCTGTCGCTGTGTTTTCTATGGAATTGCAATGGCAAATGATCATGAAGCACCAGAGAATACATGTTTTTATATTATCAATGGATTTGTTTGTTTTTTAGTCCTTAAGGATGCTGATTTTTCAGCCCCATCCTGACTCCCTCCAGAATTTTCTCAATGGGGAACTGCACATGTGGCCCATTCCCAGGTGGCAGCATGTGCTGGCGTGCATGGGCTGATGGATGAGACATCTACATCTGTGAGTGAGTCCCCTGCCTCTTGGGCACCTGTCCCAATTAAAAAGACATGTGTTAATTTTAAAAACTGCCACTGGTTAAAAGAGATAACAATCCCCAACTCCTTCCTTTATCTGTTTCAATGGATAGTCACTCCAAAACCAACAAAGATTCCCAAAGAAGACAGTGAATGAAAAGTCCTGACCATAGTTTCCCCATCTACTCCCAGATCCTAAAGGGATTAGCTGCCTAAAGCAAAAATGCTTCATGAGCAGAAGCCATTCCCAGGCAATAGTTGCCTTTAGGTTGGGGTCAGAAGCTCGAATAGCAGGGCTGTGGATACCACATTAGGGTTTATTTAGTGATGATCTGCCAATCTTCATGTATGTCCTCCTAAACACTTCACTAGTATAACTGTACTATCATGGATTGTGTTGTCAAAGTTGGATTAAGCTTATCCTTTTCAATGACCTTAAGGACATTATATAAATAGGCTTCCATTGCAACAGGCCTCTCCTATACTGTGCTGCGAGATCATACCTTTAATGCTTCAGTTGAAGAAAGCAGCTTATAGGAGGAAGCACTATCCAGTGGTTGGAGCACGAGAGCGGAATAAAAAATAAGGAAGAAGATACGGGAAAAAAAAAAATCAGATTCCCATCTAGTCTACCTTGGCCTGCAATTCAGTCATTGATTTCCAGTATTCAGTGAGTGACCAGCTTGAGAGAAGCTTGTGAAGGTCTTCCTGAAATGCAGATATCATACAAATCTTTCTCAAAACAAGGCACTCCTCTGTGAAATCAAGGGCTGGATTTTTTCAGAGTCTTCATCATCTACAATTAACACCAAAGAGCTCAGCTGACACTAGGATGCATACATCCAGAAATAGTCTGATTGGACAAACTGGAAGATGACTAATCTGTATTTCGTGGTCAAGAGAGCTTCCTCCTGTAAATCCAGCATCTGGTGCAGTAAAAGCTTCTGGAAACAGAGCAGCCTGTAGAGAACACCTGATTTTTGTGCCACTCTGATGACCTTCTTTAAATATCAAGTTACTTTTGAGAACACAAGATAGTGAGTAATGGGAAGCATGGTGCCATGTGAACACAGTCTGTCTTGACAAGGTGGAAAACAGAAATCTTTTATAGGCTTATCGTATTTTTATAGAAAAGAGAAATTACCCTGGGAAAAAATATTAGGATTTTCTCTATTTATTCTCTGGGGATGAGGTGGTTTCATTTCCACTCAAGGCATATCAGTCATCTCTTATTTATCTGTCCAAGAACATGTCTGCCATAGAGTGAGAGACACAGGGACATAATGTCTGTAGTGACCAGGGAGTGTCCACAGTGACCTGTGTGTGTGTGTGCTGCAGTCCAAGACTCCCTTGGGGTAGAAGAAGATGGGACACAGAGAAATCTGATGGCATCTCACCAAGAAACTCATTCATTTGCTCCATTTTTAAAGCATCCTGACAGGAGAGGGGGGAAGTTAAGCAGGTTAGGATCAGACATGTGAAGGCCAGACTGAACTTTGAAGAATCTGTATAGGAATGAGCCAGAGAAAGATTCTCTACTTGAAAGCAACTCCTTGAGAAAGTCTAATCATTTCCCTTCACTTGCAATTGATCGGCATCAGATAATCATGCTTTGAAATGTTGAGAGCATGTAAAATGCTATTTCATCAATCAGGGTAGCGTTTGAATTCACTTTCAGGCAGTCCCATGCATATCTTGGAAGCAGTCTGGTCCTCGCTTTCCTTGAGGCAGGATTGTTTGAACCATTTCCTTTGCATCTTGGGTTGGAAAGGAGCTCTTTGGCATTTTGAAAATCACCAGTGCTTGGCTGGTTCATCCTTCCTGTGCAACTAGAACAGGTGAAAAAGAGGAAAGATCAAGTCAGAGTCTTGATAGATGTAGGTCTTTTTGCCCTCAAGTGGGAAATTTTGGCAGTTACTATCTTGCCCCCTTGCACATTCTCTAAGTCTGACACTGTCTCATGCCTGTAGGCTCTCACATTCCCATAGGACACAAGCCGCAGACCAAGATTGCAAAAGTCAGATGAGATTCCTTCAAAAATCCTCTTGCTTCTGAAAACTGCTGTTGCCACTGAGAAATGCAGCAAAATCCAGTGTGTCCTCCTGCCTTCAGCAGGGTTGAAAAGAAGAAAGTCAGTGGAAGGGCTGAATACACCCACTGAGAATCCGGTCCCACAATTCTGTGTCTGGCACCAATTTTGTTCTTCTTCATCAAGTGTCTGCAGATCTGTTCACTCCATATGAAGAAGACACTGTAAGCACATGAGGGACAAAAAAAAAAAAAAAAAAAAATTCACATCAAAAGAGGAAAAGCAGGTGAAGGCCAGTTTCACACTGTTCACAAACCAGGTTAGTGTCTGAACAGAAGCTTTGTGACAACGACCATGTATTTATAATGATGTAGCTAACATAAGCCTGTCTGTCCTTCATTTTCTTGTGCTTTTCAGGGTGTCCACATACTATGTTTAATATAAAGGACTCTTTCTCACAGACTCTCCCATTTGCAGGAGGATACATGGGATAGGGAGGGCAGAGATGAAACTACTTTGAGACATCCTGGATTTCTCAGTGTGACTGTCTGCTCAGAGCACCAGGGTCAGGAGGCTTCTCTGAAGATACACAGAGATGCACAACAGCTCACTCTCTTCAAGGCAACATGGGGTATTGTCAAGTCAAAGGATCCAGGGGACAGAGAGGCCGGTGCCTCCTCTTATTTACTCCCCCATCCTGACCCAGTCCCAGCTACAAGCTGGGAGGCAATGGGAATTCTTCTGGGGTTTGCAGAAAATTTGGGTTTCAAAGGGGCATGTGCTGCAGCAGATCCTCTCCTCGGCACCAGCGCTGTCCTCAGCCTGGCGGGCTGGATGCCAAGCCAGATGGCATCTTCACGCTGGGGCACAGCATTGGCAGAGCCCACAGAACAGACTGCCTGAAGCAAAGCTTGCACAGGTTCCTCCTACAACCTGGCTGCCGCCTACCTGTGTTTAGGCTCTTTTTTATTATTATTATTATTTTTTACTACATCTTTCTGTTGCATGATGCAAGCTTGGATCTTGTTGGATAGCACCTAAATATATCCTGTGTATAAAAGCCAAGCATATAGAGATTGTTTTATAGCCCGGATTGTTTCCAGCTCACTGTCTAAATTACCTGCATCCTGGAAACACGCTGCGTATGACGTTTGCTTTTGCAGAGTACCCAACATGAGAACAACATCCTGATTAGGCAAATGGTAGGTGGTTCAGCAGCAGCTTGAATTGGTTGGGTTGCCAGTTTGTGCCAGAGGCAGAACTTGGTCTTCAAAATTTACTCAGTGAAGTAAATCCCATCTGCTTACAACTGCTCTGCCGCCTTTCAGAAAATGCTTTGTCTATGGCCAGGCCATTCCTAATTCACCTTTTTCTTGCTCAGCCTTCTTTGAGTATTAAAGACATGGTGAAATGCTTCCAAACCTGATCAAACGTCCTTCCCCGCGATTTTTTTTTTTTCCTGACATTGACTGCCTGAAACACAGTGCGGTTTGGTTTCCTACGTCATGATTTCAATTTGACAGCATGAAAGAAGTTATGAAGACATGAAACACATGAGACATCCCTGCTTTAGGGATACTAATACTTTCAAAGTGGCCATCCAGTTCCTGACACCAGATGGTGAGATGAGATCAGTGGATACGCATGTTCTTGTTCCTGTTAGCAAATAGGGCAACAGGATGGAAACAGGATCTCCAATACAGAACTTCCATCATCACTGGAGTCAGGGATGATAGTACCACTTTCATCATTCATCCTAGAAAATCCTCCTATAGTGATGACACCGAACCAAAGCCTTGGGTCTCAGCAACTCCCACATTTTAGGAGGAGTTTGCAGCCTCATCCCCATCTGCTACTGATTTCTAACAGCACTTTGTTGCAGCGACATCTGAGCTTTCATGATGAAAAGCCAATTAAAGCTCACCATTAAGTGCAGCCTTCTTCCTTCCTTGTCCAAACCTATCTGTCACAGAAAGGACACAAAAACCGTAGTGCAGGTTGGCAGATGCTGCTAAAAATGGGAAAGATAAGATGTGTAAGTAAATTATTGAAATGCAAACTTAACGTCTCATCTCGTATGGGCATGGCAAATGGGACCATGACAGCCAGGGTCAGATGTACACATTTACTTACCCCCTTCTGTTCCCAGAGCTGCAAAGCCACCTGAGCTCCTAACCCAGCAGAAGCAGATTAACCACTTTTTATAGAAGCTGGCAATGGCTGAAGTTTCCAGGCTACTCATTCAGACACAGCAAGTCCTTAAGAGGGAGAGCGGGGAATTGCTAGAGACAGAGCAATGAAAGGAGCACTGCTTCTGTTTAACCTCATGTGTGCAGGTGACCTGTGCCTATCGGCAGACCCGCACAGCTCCTCAGGCCTCTGCATACGAAAAGGAGAAGAGAAGGAGGAGAGTCAAAGCTCTGTCTCGGTGATCTCAGCCTTATTCCTGACTTACAGGGACCCAAGTGTTCGCCAGGCACTGATTCCTCCTCCTGGCTGTACAGGATGAAGTGACCCAGGAGTGAGGGCTCCTTTCACCTCCAATATTCTCAGCAATACTTGAAAACACCAGCACAGGGGTATTTTAACGTCAGTGCTAACTGCTGTTTTGCAAAGCCCATTAGCATGTAGAATCGGAATGGTGAGAGAAAAGAGGATAGGAGAAACATAGATGGGGAAGAGGGAAAAGAGCAGAGCCAGAAGCAAGGGGGAGGAACGGACTGACAGGAAGAGAGCAATTATTTGAACATATTAAAAATAATACAGGACCTCACGGGTCTGTTCTACCACTGGCCTCTGCTGCACTTTTAGGAGTAGTTCCCTGTTGGTTAAGGAAGAAAGATTCCTGCAGTTGGCCCTAGTTCATGAATTACAGCAGTCGAATCTGAACTGCTGTATGCAATAAGCTAGATACTTAATGAAACGAGCATTAAATATGGGATTCTTCCTCTAATATTCTTTCCCTAACCTGTATTTTGGTTTATTATCCCTAGATAAGAAACTAATCAAGTTATCCCTAGAAAAGAAACTAATCAAACCGGTGTAGCTACCCCGTTTCTCTGAGATGACATCCCTGCGGTGTGATGTATCAGATCACCAGCACCACTGGGTGCATAACTGATTTTTTTTTTCTGATTTTTCAGCTGAGAAAAAAACTTCAGGGAATGGAAGCATGTCTCATTTTCAGTTTGTAGCTCTTTTGGACATTAAAAATATATATTTAAGGAATTTTCAAAGACGTCTGCAGAATAGGGATATTATTGTTTTTCATGGATATTGGAGATGGGCAGTACCCCCATTCTGCAGATGAGGAACAACAAGCTGAAGTGAATTATATCTAAGTACAGAAAATGTGATGAGCTAGAAATAGCAACCAAAAAGCTATGCCAGTGTTTTCCTTGCAATCGCCAGGCCACATTCTCAGTAAATAACAGAGTGAGCACAAAAATCCCACAAATTAAACCCACTCCTTCCATCTCTTGGGACCTTGGTGAATCGTGTTCCAATTCTGTGGTTGATAAAGTCTTCAGAAGTGAGGTGGGGGGATCCACGTTCTTGTCCTGTTCATTTTTGCAAGAGTTTTCCAAAGTCTGACTTATAAAGCCTTTTGGCAACTTCCCCAGAGTTTCCAGACCCCCTTGTTGCTCACAGGGTCACCATCATTTTCCTCTTTGCAGGAGATCATGCTTTGAGTTGCGTCAAGGCATATCAGCAGTGGCCTGCACATTTTCCATTTCAGGTCAGTGAAATATTTGCACCAATTTGAGCCTCAGTAATGAGAAGGATGGAATTGTTACAGTGTCAGGATACTTCTCCGCTCACACGGGAGAGTCCGTTAAAGTCTTTCAGCAGACAGTTGGAGGCAGCAAAGATACTTTGCCCCTCCATCGCAGGGGATGAGAGCAGTTTGGCATGGGAATTGCAGAGGGCAGAACTTTTGCTAAGAGGAAGGTGGGCAGGTTCTTGAGGGCAGAATGATGCTAATTCATCTGAACACCAACAGGATGGGAAAGTGCCTTGTATTATTCATCTTCAGCTCCAGTCTGAAGGGAGGCTGAGGAAGAGGGACTGAAGCATTTCTCTCAGGATATATTGGCTGAGACACATGGTCTGACCATGGGACAGATACTCATCTTGGCATATTCGCTATGTTTGCAGCCCTGCATTGAGTACTGAGTCCAAAGCATGGCTTCTCTGCAGCTTTTCAAGCTCAGACCTCCGTACCAGCATCTTGCCTGCTCTCCTCTGCTCCCCATGGTGTCCTGGGCTCCCACTCCACCTCCTCCATACAAGGGTGCACAGCCTGCCCTTTTCCTCCAGGAAATCCAGCTCGGGGCAGGGATGCCCCCTTGGCAGGGGATGCTGGGCAGAGCCTTCACTGTGCAGAGTCTCCAAGCCATCCTCCCAGGGCAGTCTTGCTTTTGTAGCCTCCCACATGTATTACCAAATTCAGGTTATTTTTAGTCTCATTTCCTAGGGAAAAGAGATTAATATGATCACTGCAAATGCACACATGCGTGCGTGTGGGTGTGTGAGATACTGCACCTCTGCATCCACCCTCCCCTTGTATCTTTTGAGTTACTAGGACAATTCCAACTAAGTTTGATAGAGCAGTATAAGATCTCAAAGTCAGCACTTGCCTATAGAGCTAGGAAAACAGTGGACCAAACAGAAAAGAGACTCAATTTAGTATTCCCAGTGAAGAAAGGCTAGTATAGGCCCCCTGCGCTAGGCAATAAGCATGCACACATGCACACTGAAAATCTGTCTAACCCTTCAGTTTCCACAGTAAAGCATGGCCTTGATGTCAGGATGATCTGTGGTCTTGTGACCGCCTGCTAACAATCACAGGAAAAGATAATTGCAATACACACTTCCACAGAAAAAACTCCCCTCCTCCCTGCCGTGTGCAGTCACATCCCTCATCCCCATGGTCACATCTATTCCCCCCATTCCCAAGTGGTTCAAAGCCATTGCCTGCATTGAGCTGTTCCCCATGGAACCAGTGCCTGGAGCAAAACGCAAGTCCTGGGTGCTCCTTCAGCTTCAACCCACTGCTCCAGGTCTGTGTGTCCAAGCCTACCTCAGGGATGCCAAGTGGGCAACTTTATTGAAATCATTCGAATAAACTCCAGGCATAACGGACTGGGCCACCAGAAAATTGAGAGAGAAATACCCTGGATTTCATCCTAGCTCATCCCTCCTGATCATACAGGCTCATGATAATTAAATTGGCCTATTGGCCCTTTATAGACAGGATGCCTCTGCTGCCTGTTGAGCAAAGAAGTCTTCCATCCAACCATCTATCCCAGCGTTTCCACTGGTCGATACTCACAGGACTGCTGTCACGCCGCTGCAAATTACACAACAGCCTGGTAGGGAGGAAGCCTGCTCTCCAAGCCTTCAGTCTCATTTCCTTCAACGTTTCAGCATTTCCAGATAAAAAGCAACTTTGAGGTTAAAAAAGAGTTACCATCTTAAAATATTCCTCAAATATCCCCCCAAATCCAAACCTTCCCATTCGAAGAGATAAGGTGTGAAAAATATTTCTTTGAGACACTGACACAGCTGATAATGGCCCGTCCTGAACTCAGAAGTAGCTGCTCTCACCCGTTCACCTGCAAATGGACATCCCTGCCATCTGCGGGAAGTGAGCAAGGGGGGATATGTGCACGAGACTCCGTGAGCTCATTCTCATGCAAACACTGTCCTCTGCACCAAGTGCCCCTTGCACAGAAATGCTGTGTTTGCTCTTCCATGCCTTCATGTAGCAGTAAACAGCCTCCAACTTGCTATAGCCACACCAGTGCTGTTCATATAGTGCATCAGTTTATTTTTGGTCAAAATACTGACAGAGCCAGAGGAAGAGCATCCCGGCTTGTTTATTCAGGCATGTGCACAGAGACATCCTTGTTCTGGCTGTGCTTTTGGTGACCTGGTTGCACATCTGTGTAATGATGCTGCTGGGACACAAGATATCAGTAACAAAGCCAGGCAGGAAAAAAAATAGGTTCTCACAATACACCAAACTCTTCAATATCCCAATGGGAATAATTTGCACCTGCACTCAGGCCCCTACAGTTTAAGAAAACAAAATTATCTGGTAACAGCAACATGGACTGAATAAACAAAAGTTCTCAATAGTCCCAAAGCAAGATGCTCAGACCAGAAAGAGGACCTGCTTTCCATTTCTGCTCCTGCCTCAGGCTCTGCCCTGCCTTATATAGCTGTGCGGGCCACTCACTGTCATGCAGTACCCAATGCGTGCAATTTTGGCATTCAAAGGGTGCCGAGTGGATCCTGCGTAGCCATCTAGAGTACTAACATCAGCAAAGATGTAGCAGAAAGGACTCAAGTAAGATGCAACCCTTTGGACACAGATGTGCATCTGCGGTCCCAGCCAGCATGCGGAAAGGAGGCTATTTTGGGGCACCTTTTTCATCTCCTCTTCGCATTTTTGCAGTGCTCCCATTGCAGTTGGGCGGCAGGTTAGGCACATCTGGGCTACACAGCTCTGTTCCTCCAGCCCTACAGAGCGCTGAAGCCCCCGGGAGCCCGTGCTCTGCTCAGCTGCCCCGGTGCTGATCCAGAAGCACCATAGCTCAGCACCGGGCCCTGCCCCGAGCCGCCCGCAGCGGGCAGCGGGCAGGTGAGAGCAAGCGTGCAAAGCGCTTAATGCCCCGTGACAGCGCTGGAAAAGCTGCCGCCTCCCTCAGCCCCCGCTTCCTTCCCCTTCTCTGCGCAGCCCCGGCCTGGGGGGGCCGGGGGTGGCCGGGGTGCAGCGGTGCTTTCGCCCTGCTCGCTAATGGTATTAGAGCCAAATCCCGCTTTGCCGGGGGGGCGGCCGGAATGCCCTGGCCTCGCCTGGCCCCTGCACGGAGCTCCGGGGCCGGGGGGGCCGCGGCGGG
>JAWLRI010000229.1:3698358-3791113 GCA_034781795.1 Crypturellus tataupa
CTGCCGGCGGGGAGCGGAGCGGAGCGGAGGTAACGGGGGCGCCGGGCGGGAGGCGGAGTGACGGCCCAGGCTCCCGGTCCCGCTCCTGGTCCCGGTCCCTGCGGGCAGGCGGCGGTCGCATCCTGCGGCGGTTCCTCACTACATCCCTACCCGTTCCCCACACCCGGGGCTGGTTTGTCCCTTGGCTTTGCCACCTATGCGTGGCTGGGGACCCCTCGCCCTAGTGTAGTGGGAGAGGGCGCCTGCTGCCTCTGAATTGACACTACCGGGAACCTCCAGGCTGCAAAGACTGCTATAAGACATGGTGAGCGACTTCCAGCTCATCCTAGCATGTTCTGCAGCCCTTTGGGATGGGGCAGAGAGGACAGTCTCTTAGGCAGTGAGGATGGTGGGGAAGAGCAATGCACAACTCTCAGCCCTCAGAGATGGCTGGGGTAGTGTCCCCAGCTCCTTGAGGAGCTCTGCCTCAAGCCATGCTGGTAGTTTGCTTTTGTTGAGCCAAATCTGCACCGTGTCGGGGCCATATAAAAATAGTCTTCCTTCGCAGGCTTCCCGCTCCCTCTCTGCCTGTGCTAGGGAGGGGTTGCAGCCTGCGAGCGCATACGCCCTGGGCACGGAGAGGCTGCTTGCTCGGCTTTCCGTGTGCTGCCCTGCAAACTGCTGCCCTGCTGTAGGAAGTAATGCTGCAGCCCTTCAGTTCTGGCAGCGTCACCCAGGACACATGGTTGGAAATGGTGCTTGGTGGCCAGCTCTTGGCAGCAGGAGCTCAAGTCATAGGCAGGTCCTGCTAGGGCTTCTGTAACTGTATGGCCACCCTGGGGAAAACAGAAAAAACATGTGCAGAAAAAAAACAGAAAAAGTATGTGCATCTTCCTGAAGAAAGGCAGCTGAGGCTAAAAGCCATGGAGGAAGCCCATTTGGGAAGCTGGAAGTCGGGTGGACCACGTTGATCCTCCTTTCCATCTTTACACCCCTCCTTTGCAGAGGGAGGCTCAGAACTAAGCTCCAGCTGCTGAGGCTGAGCTTGGGGATGGCCCTGCTACTCATTCAAAAGGGATTGTCCCTGAACCTGCCCCCACTAAGCGCTAGGTGTAGCCATGGGTCGTGAACTGCAGGCTTGGCTCAGCGCCCCAAGAGCAGCCGCAGAGCGGGAGTTCGGTCTTTGCTCCTTCGCTTCCCCGCGTCTCACCTTTGGGTCCCTTCATGTGGCTTCACAAAGCAGCACGGCTGGGGACAAGCAGAGCACTGGGTGCACCAGCAGTGGTCTCAGGGCTGTGCTTGCCTGGCACAGGGCAGAGCTCCAACACTACCAAGTACCTGGGACTATAGCAGGGAAACCCCTACACCCTGTAGCCAACAATACTTGCACAGAGCATGGCTTGGCCAGAATGGGTCATCAGTCCATCTGCTGAGCCAAGTTTATTTAAGTGTTGTTTAGGGGTATCAAGAGCTGTCTAGGAGTCGCTTGGCTTTGGTCAATGTGTAAATACATGGCACCTGGCCCAAGGCTATATCGCTGTTTGACTTGGCCCCAGACCCTCGGAGATGTTCTGTCATCTTTCATCTGGACTCAGCTTGGCCCAGAGTCTCTCTTGGGTGCTCTCCAGGAGTAAAGTTGGAGTAGGAGTGCCAGGAATACTGTCATTCTGTCCTTCATGGCTCTGTCTAGTGTTCCTTTTCTGGCAAACCCGTGGGTGCTCCTTGTGTGGGCTCTGCATATCCTCTCCGTCTCCCTGGCACACAGAGGGACTCTGCCGTGTGGCAGCTCTCCCTTGGCACACTCGGGACACTGGGTGAAGCAGGTCACAGCTCAGACTGAGGTACAGCAGTCCATAGCTTCCTGTTATGAACAGCAATACTGTGTCACCTGCCCTTCAATGGCCAATGTGGTGACCCCCAGCCTTGGAGCAGAGTGCAGATGGAGGAGATGTCCTGGCCAAAGAGCTGTCTCTGGCAAGCAGCATTTTTCCCTCCTGTAGTGGGGAAGTGTAGGCTGCTCTGGATAATGCTCTGATTCCAGCTGCCCCTCCATCAGCCAGGAATTGGGAGGGAAAACTGCCTGCCAGATTCCCAGAGAGACAGCAGAGCCAGAGAGCACAGGCCAGATCCTACAGTGTTTGCTTACAGAAAGGGCTTGGGATCAGTAGAGTGATGGGTTGCACTCTCTGGCAGGCCTAACATCAGCACATTGCTGCTGTTTTATTCCTTCTTTCTTTCTTTTTTCTTTTTTTTTTTCTTTTGTCTCTATTTTTTCCCCCAGGTTGGAAGGAAGCATTAGATCACGATGGCTCTGGCAGACAGTGCAAGCTGTGCCAAACCCAGTGAGGACTTCCCTTTCCCTGAGATCATCGAACTCAACGTGGGTGGACAAGTCTACATCACTCGCCATCCTACGCTGGTCAGTGTGCCTGGCTCCCTGCTCTGGGAAATGTTCACGCAGAAGAATATCCGCTCCTTGGCTCGTGACAGCAAAGGACGGTTCTTTGTGGATCGAGATGGCTTCCTCTTCCGTTACATCTTGGATTACATGAGGGACCAGCAGCTAGTGCTGCCCGACCACTTCCCAGAGAGGAGCCGACTGCAGCGAGAAGCTGAGTACTTCATGTTGCCAGAGCTGGTGAAGATGCTGGCCCCCAAACTCAGCAAACAGAACTCTCTTGGAGATGATCCATGCCAAAGTGACCCGGAGGAGCTGTCACCCAACGCTGATGCCACACGCAATCTACCTTCTGCCAGTGCCACACTCCCCAGCGCTCCAGCGGGTGGTCCTGGGGGCTCAGTGGCTGCCAGCACAGGTGCTGCTGGCACCGAAATCCGCAGGTCAGGCTTCATCACCATCGGCTACCGGGGCTCCTACACCCTGGGCAGGGACAGCCAGACCGATGCCAAGTTCCGCAGGGTGGCCCGGATCATGGTTTGTGGCAAGACATCTCTGGCCAAGGAAGTCTTTGGGGACACCTTGAACGAGAGCCGGGACCCGGACAGGCCTCCGGAGAGGTACACCTCCAGGTACTACCTCAAGTTCACCTTCCTGGAGCAAGCCTTTGACAGACTGGCTGATGCTGGCTTCCACATGGTGGCTTGCAACTCCACGGGCACCTGTGCCTTCGCCCATGACCAGACAGATGACAAGATCTGGACCTCTTACACCGAATATGTTTTCTATCGTGAGTGACACCAAAAAACCAAAACACCGAGCACCAACTCCCCCTTTCCTCTCCTGTGCTGACTGCTGCCTTTAGACTGTAGACATCAGAGCCTTGACCCCGAAATTCCCTTTGCCTCCTTTTGAGTTTGTTCCTGTTTCCCCCACTGTCCCTCCATGTTCCAAGTTGAACCTATTGGGCTCTTCCTTGCAGCACTTGCTGAGCACCAACCAACCTTCTTCCCTCTCAGACTTCTCCAGTAGCCAACTGTAGCTCCCAGCCAACCCTCCCTGGATTTGTGGACTTGGACATTGCTGTATCCATGTCTGGGCGGGAGGGAGAGTGTGTGCAAAGGCAATGCCAAACTGCACAGCTCTGGGGTTGGTGCAATGGGGTAACCCGGGCTGCAGCCCCTGGGGTGCTGTGCCACCGGCTACCCGGGCACCCTGTGTGCACTGTGCCCGGCTTGTAGGGGGGAGACGGGTGGGAAGCAGGGAGGAGAGCTGGGATGGGGGGGTGAGGCGGGGATGACGCCTCGCAGCCTGGATCTGTGGCCATTAGCCCGTGTAAGCAGCTTAGCATTTAGACTGCCAGCGCCGGGGACAGTTGGGCAAAGCTGCACTCCGTGTCTGCAGCTCTGGTTTAAAGTGTTGCTACTGCTCTGGGGGCATGTGGGTGGTTGGGGGGGGTGGGTTAGGGGTCTGGGATAGATACTCTGCTCCAAGGAATCTGGAGGGAGGGGGGTGGGCTGGGAGGGAAGAGGCTCAAATGTGTAAAATGCTTGTGCATCTCAAAGCAGCTCAAGGTCTGTCAAAAAAAAAATCTTACTTCATGGTAGTGATGGGGCTGTCAAGGGATGGGGCCTGACTGCCCCAGTGAGGGGCACTGGGTTCAGCCCCAGCCCTACTCCAGAGATTAAAGGAAGTCTTTACCCAAAAATGAAGGTCTTTGGCAGTCTCTGGCTGAGGTCTCTCTAAGGGCAGGTCTCTGCTGCCTGCCAGGGCTGCTCCGTATCTGGGAAATGGACAATAAAGGCAGGAAAATGTGTGGCCTCCATGTGCGTGCCGTGAAACAGGGGAAGGGGAAGGCAGGAAAACTTGGCTCTGATGGCAGCTGCTTTTTGAACTCATCCTCTGCTGGAGCTGGGCACGATCCAGCCTGTCCCTGCAGGGATACAAGTGCTCTGGTCCATAGCTCACCTGGCCAAGGTCCTGCTAGGCAGGAAAGTGAGGCAGGGCCTCTGTGCCCAAGAAGGGGGAAGGCAAAATGGTATTTTTATAAGGGCCTGTTCCTCATTGCAACAGTGTTATGAGAAGGAAATGACAACCAGATTTAAAAAAAAAAGGAACTTGAACTCTGCGTGGAGGGAGAGATGCTGAAGGACAGGATTAAAATCCTTTAGAAAAGGGAGGGTAGACTCCATGCGTGCTTGTGGCTTGTTTTTGTTTTTAATTAAAGATTTTTTTTTTTCTGTTTGTTAGTAATTAGGACTGATTGGAAAAACAAATTGCTGCTTAGTGGAAAAGGCTCATGCACCAGTGTGTGTGTTTCCCCTCCGGAGCTGCACTGAAAAATTGATCTTGCAGCATGAGACATTTTTCCCCTGGGCAAGATCATAATGGCAAAGCCCACATTTGGGTGGTTTGGGTCTGGTTTGGTTATGTGATGTGGGCTGCTAACACCCCCAAAGTCATACTGTGGGAGCAGAACAGCTTGGTTTCAAGCCATCTCAGAGTCTGCATCAAAACCCATGTCTTGTGTAAAATATATATAAATATATTTACATGTATATATAGTTTTGTGGAGGTCTAAGTCTCTAGTGGCAGGCTGCTGTGACAATTCTGGGTTCATCTCCTTTTTTGCATGTATCTAACCATACACTGTGATTACACTCCAGCAAGGAGCTGGGAGGAGAACGTGGGTAACTTGATCCTTAGGAGAGACAATTTGCAGACAAGCAGAGAAGGTTCTCCTACGTAATGGAAAAAAACAAAAAGAGGAAAAAAAAAAAAGGAAAAAAAAAAAGAAAAGGCCTAACTGAGTTCTCATGGCAAAGGTGTTTTCTTGCTGTTGCTCGTTTTCCTGGCTGCTCCTTTCCCAGAGCACTGTTTGCATTTCTGAGGGTTTCTAAACGTTTAGCTACCTGCAGGACGGCAATGTGGGGCTGTGCTGTGGGCTGTTTCACAACCAATGCACAACTTCCCCAGGTGTACTGGGGTTGCACAGGCCCCCGTGGAGCCCAGTGAGTGACAATGTCCTTCCGGAAGGCATCTCATTTTGCAGAAAACTTCCCAGGGCTTCAGTTACGGTTGCTGAGCTCACCAGAAACTAAAGAGTCTGCTTTTCCAAAGGGAGTTGGAGCTTTCAGGGCTGACTTTTCTCTCCGAGAGGTAATGTGGCATACCCTTTCATTTAGAGGTCCCCAGAAAACCATCTATCCCAAAATAAGATCCCAAATTCAGTGTGGGCAGAACATGAACCCAGTCAGGCAAGCACCCTGCCCACAAGATTGTTGGTTACTTCAGACTGGCTCGTTCTCATCCTGCTTAAAAATTCTGGGAATTGAGCAGTTTTACCCACAAAAAATGAGACCCAAATACTGTCTGTCTCTGCTAGACACTTCTACCACCCATAGAGTGGATCTGAGAACATTTTTATCTCCTAGATCTGTCCTCAGCCCCCCTTTAAGAGGACTCCCTTCACAGGAAATGCTTGTGCTGCTCAGGACTCTGTTCCTCTCCACACAGATGAGCGCAGACAAGTCATCTCCTTGCAAATGCTCAACCCCTCTCCCTGCAGAAGCCAAAAAGTGATTCAGTGTAAAGCTAGTGGGCAGGAAAATAGTCATAGTTCATGTTCTCATTGCACAGGCCTCCTTATTTCCTAGAGTGGCCTGTGAAGGGTTGGTGCAGAAGTCCATGCCAAGCCCTTCACGGGATGAGTTGCTTCCTTGGCTGATAGGAGCACAAGGAATGCAAACAGTGACAACACACTACAAGGCCATGGAAGTCATGGGTATAACTGCAGCACAACCAAAAAATGCTCCTTTTCCCCTAGCACCCCAGAAAAACAAACTGGATAGAGAAGCTTCTGCAGTTGCTGGGAAGGTCCCTTAACTTTACCCTTAACAGCATAGGTAGTGCAGCATGGAGAAAAGGGGCTTCTCCATCTCTCTGTGTTTAACATCCTGACTGGCTGCTTTTCCCATATCAATGAGGCAAAATGAATTTTGGCAGAAGAACACAGCTTCATCGGGACTGCTGTTCATAAGCCCTCTGTGCTGACACAGATGGGCTCCAGGGAGCAACAGTACTGCTGGGTCTGAAGTGAGGCAGGACACTGCAGTGCCAGCTCTGTCAGAGGACTCATCCAACAGAGACGTTCCCTGGGAACGTGCTCTGGAGCTGAGCTACACCAGCCTGCTCCCCAGGGAGAGGCCCAGGGCTTCCTTCCTGGGGCCACAGCAGAGGCAACAGAGGAAATCCAGCTGCAAACATGTCACTGTTGGGGATGGCTGGTGGCCACAAAGGGCAAAGAGACACTCTGGATTGGGTAAGTTGTTCCGGCAGCCACAGAGGCATTGCCAAATTAAAGTTGTCCAACCTGGCCTGACAGCTTGTTTTGAGCTAAAACAAGTTTTAGATGTGCAAATGGTTTGCTTAAAAAGCTCTTGAAGTCAAAAAGTTTTGTTCGGTTCTAGGTAGCAAATAACTGGGAATTATCACCCCTCTCCCTCTTTTGAGACAGCTAGAGAGTAACTGGTTGAAAGGGGCTCTTGGGAATACTCTAAGATTTTCGTCTAAATCTTATTTGAGGATACATAGGTCTCTCCATCTCTAATGTCCACCCACTTTCCCTCCTCACCCTTCTCCAGGCTAGATATACCACACAGCAGAGTCCACATTGCCAACAGCATCCTTAAAATGACCCAAAAGCACTTGTTAACCCCCAGCATCCTGGAGCAGCAGAACAAATCTGCAGCCAGGAGGTAATTTTCTGCATGTTCACAGACCTCTCTGGTGCACAGGAGCCTGAACTGGGCCCTGCAGTTTTCCCTGGATTCAGTGTGAAATGGGGTGATGTGTTTCAGCAGGAGGCCCAGGGGCACGAGCAGTTATCCTGGATGAATGCAGCTCCTTGCTGCCCAGTGCCATCCAGTCGTGCAGAGAGGGAAGCCTCTCCTGCCGGCAGCGCAGCGAAGAGCATTCACACGGAAACACAAATCACCTGGCTGGCAGAACCGCGGAAGACGTACAGCCCCGGCCTCCCTGGATTAATTTACGAGCTCTGACAAAGGCTGAGCAAGGGGCAAGCGGGCAGAAAGTATCTGGTGTTTCTCATCAGGGGAATGAGTGAGATGGAGCGTGGCCGTGCTGCAGTCCTCTCCTGTGGCTGCCCAGAGCCACAGCAGGAAGGCAGGCAAGGGGAGCACATTGCACCCGCTTTCTCTAGAGACAAGGTCTTGGACACGTTATCTCAGGCTGATGTGGTCCTGAGTCCAGGAGCATCCAGAGTGAATGTTTGGGGTAAGGAACCCTATCAAAAGCACCGTGTGTAGGGGACCGAGACTGGCCCAGCCTGTTTGGGGCACCATCCCCTGCCCAGGGTCTTTTGGAAGTCTGACATGGGACATTTCTTCCCCATTCCCAGTGGCCGTGGGGAGAAGAGCCACCTCCTCCCACAGCAGACACCCAGGAAGATGGTCTAGGCTTTGGGGGCACTTTTCAAATGGAAGCCCAATGTTTCAGTTGTGAATTAGGACGAGAGCCTCAGTTTTCCAGCCTGCTTTGTAGGCTACTGGGCTCTCTGGGCGGTGCAGGAAGGGCCCCTCCCAAGTGTGTGAGTGCTCGTTGCTTTGTTTCTTAAGGAGAAGGGCTGAGGTAACAGCGTGTTCCTTCTCTTTTCTTAAAGTACCTGAATATGTGGGCCAGTTTTCGGCCAGTTTCTTGCCAGTCTGGCAATGTGTCAAATTCTTAATCACGCCTTCCTTACGGATGCAGATCAAGGAAGCAAGTGTTTTGGGTTTGTCCCTCAAGTGGAGCCATGGACATGCATAGACTTGCTGCTGTGAAGACACAAGCCCCATCCTTGGGGACCTGCAGCCCAGGCGCCCAGCCCTAGGTAGTCCTGAGAAGTGTGTTGGTCTTCAGCAGGAGTGGGAGAGGAGGGAGGAAGCAGAGGCAGGGGGAGGCAGTTATCCATCACTTTGCAGGTGGAAAGGAAGGTTCCTGCTTTTTAAATAATGTAGGTCTCCCCCTTCAGAGCTGCGGTTGTTGAGCAGCAGAGTTTTGTATAGTACATTTACCGTTACTAGGTCAAGTAACAGCAGTTTCTTGCCCCTGGACAGCAGACAAGCTTCTTATTTTAAGCTTGGTCCAGAGGCCTCTGATCAAGCAGCTGAGACAGCAGAGCTGTGAGTTTAGGTTGCTGAGTGTTTTGTAAATGCCTGGATTTCCTCTCAGCAGCAAAGCCCTGTCATGTGTCAAACAAAATGTGAGCTCTGAGCTTAGCTCTGAGGCAGTTTTGATCCTCTGGCGCATCCATTACATCTCTGAGTGGCAGCTTGCCCATACTAGCTCTTCCTTCTTTCCCACATGGTTTGCCCAAGATGTGGTGTCAAATAGTCCCTGAGATCAGAGGTTAATCTGTAGAGCTTGGCAAGGCACCTGAGCCAGAGGGACACCTTGAGAGAGGGAATAACCAGCCAGGAACCTGCAAGAAGAGCTTCTTTATCCATTAAACCCAAAATACCTTGGGCTTCACTTGAATCCGGAGTGGGGAGACGACATACTTTTGACAGAAGTCTCTAATGGGAGGAGAGGCAAGAGGAGAATTGCAAGGACAAACTATTAGGTTTATATAAGGAAGTGCTTGTACTTTACTTAAGAAAAGAGGACATAAAATCCAGAGTAAAGCTCAGCGAGAGAGCATGGGAATTTCCCAAAGACCCACAGGGATTCCTGCCTGTGACATTTGCACACAGACATGCTCCGAATCAGCTCCGCAGCAGGGTCTGCTGCATGCAAGGCATCAGCCAGAGCAGCAGGGCAGACCCTGGGCTGTCGGTGATAGCTGCAAGATTTGGGGGTGCCACTCTCAAGGATGGGTTTTTAGAAGGACTGTGGTCTCTGGATGAGGCTTCAGAAATCTCTGCTGTGCTACTGGAGCAGGACATGGAGTACAAGAGGGACAGAGCAGGCCTGGGAGCTCCCAGCGGAGGATGAGGGAACATTTCCATATAAAGAAGCAATAAAAGCAACCGCTTTAAGGCTTTGGTCTTCTCCTTCCACACTCCCAACATCAGCTTCTGGCTATGCCCAATATCCCAGCAGCAGAGCTGTGTAGTGTTCAGTGTACCCAGGGTATGGCTAATGGCTAGTGCTTCACAGCCTAAAATTATGGGACATCTTTGCTATGCCACTCATAAATTGCCAGCACATGGGTCCCTGGTGCAAACTAGGGCTGTGCGCATAGCCAGGAGCAGGAAGAAAGCAAGGCAGGAGCAAAGGACCTGAGCAAAAGGTGCATTCCCGTCTCCAGTAGAAACTAGTGTCCCCTGAGAACATGATCAACTAGTAGCTCTTAAAAAAGTTCCCTCACAACTAGTTTTTCCTTCATCTACATAGCCTCCATCTTCGTTTCTCCTGCTTCCTACCCTCCAGATCCTCCTTCACTGCGGGAAACTCCAGCTGACATTCAAGATTAAGGGTGTATGGCTACGGGCACCGTTTTTTTCCTAAACCACTGAGCAACCTTCACTGATCCTCTTTAACATGGAGAGAACCAGAGAGGGGCTGGGTCTCGTTTATAGAAAAAAACAGTATCCCTGCAGCCCTGAAAAGACTGGGGGTTAGCCCGAGTCTCTCAATTTCACAGGAGCCTTCGCCTTGCCTCTTCTGATGAGGCCATGGAGGCTTTGGGTTCCCGCCTGGAGTTGAGCTTGGTTCATAGGGCATCCAAGCAAGAGCATGGTGGATTACTTTTCATCGAGAAGCCTTTATGGAGCAATTAATTCCTTGCACATGCTCCCTAGACATGTTTGCTCACATCAGAGTGCTCAGCTGCACCACAGTTGTGTGCAGCGAATAGCTGTTTAATTCATGGAGAAGCAGCACCTACTGCAATGACGTGGCCTTCCCTCCAGTGTAAGCTCCCTTGGATATACGGGATCTGGGCTGTGCAGCCCAATGAGATGTTGATACAGAAACCTCTGTATATCAGAAGTCATTTTTCACTCTTTCCCTCTGGGCCAGAGTCATTGTTGGTTGGAGCTGTCACTGCCTCCAGATTTAGACAGGTTGGTGTTTTCCTTACACGCATGTGCGAACACACTCACATGCACATGTATGCACAAACTTGGAAATGATTTCTCAGCAGCATAGGTTTACGAGGTGCTTGTGCAAGCTTCTGAGTTTTATACACAGAAATAAAATCCTAGTCCGTGCCTGGGGCTGCACAGAGTGACACCTTCATGTGCATGTGAAAACATTTCCCAGCAAACAGCATGCACTTACCCAAGCACTCATCTGGACTGGAACAAGCAGATGATCCCCTCTCCCTGCCCCCAAATACCTGCGTGCAGTCTGTGCACACAAATGGAAACAAGGCAGGGACATACGCTCGTGCACGTGCACTTACAGTGCCACCAGCACACCTTGGACACCTACATACACTCACATCCCTATTCACTTTTGTGCTACAGACTGAGTGCTGCCCACCCTTGAGGTCTTGCTCATGAGGGCCTGCTAGCTACCGGATGACTGAAAGCCCTGCCTGGCTTTGCTGCAGTCTGGACTTTCCTCAGGCTCCTAGCGCTACCGTTTGTTTGGCTTTTCCTCCTAAGCGCTGTTCCATGACTGGGCGGGCTCAGAACCAAAACTAAACAGAGACACAAATGTTTAAGGTTCAAAAAGATCAAAAAGTAAATAAAGGAAACTTGTTTTTTCTCAAGATCTCAAGTTTTCTTTTTAAAACTCAGCCTTGTGCTTTGGGGTTGGCCAGACAAACAATGTTTATCAGTACTAGAGTAGCAGAATTGCAGCCAGAGAAAACCCAATGGTTTGCACTGCCCTAGAGCAACATAGAGACAGGAAACCCAAGTCCCACAAGCTTAGAGATCCTCATGTGGAGGCTCCGCAGACTGATAGCCAAGCACTTCTCTCACCTCTGAGCCTTCCTGGCCAAGCAGAACATGGGGCATGATCTATTTGGGTCTTCTCCTCACCTCAGAAAGCACTTCCCCTTTGCAACAAACTTCTTTTAAAATAGGCTAAATAGGTGAATAAGGAACCCACTCGTTTAGTCTGTTTTACCTCAGCTGAGGATCACTTCCTCAGCGCTGAGGCTTTCAACTAAAAAAAGAATAACACTTTAATCCATCCCTTCTAAATCAGAACAAGAGACTAGAGGTCATTCGGCCAAGTCTCTTGCCATGTGTTCGGGATCGGCAGGCGTCTATCATTCCCATTACCTGCAGGTCTTCTGTCTAATGTATTACTTTAACCAACTCAAAGGATTAAGTGCCATTAAAGATGCCATCCCCTCTTCTACCAGCTGCAAGAGGACACATGTGCAGTTGTCCCCACGGAGGCCTGATTGCAGGACCTCATGGACAGGGGTAATAGCAGGAGGGGACAGGGCCCTTCCCCATCAGCTGCTGCAAAGAGCAATGATTTGCTAGGTAGAGGCCTTAGTTAATAGAGAAGAATACAAGAGACAAGTAAACAGGAAGCTGTTTCGCAACCCGACTGTCACGGAGCCGCCCCACGCTCTGGCAGCTCTGCAGCCTTCTGCGCAGGGGAGTTACCCGTGGCTTCCCCATGACCCAGGATCTCTTGGGCTTACGGCAGGCAGAGAGACACAGCTGCCCTGGCACTTACACCTTTCCTGCAGAACTTGCATTTTTACATTTTCTACCATGCAGCTGAGTTTCCAGCTTCAGCAGAGCAGATCCTTCAGTTGTGTGAGTGGAAACTTCTTGTCTGACTTCAGACATTTCAGTGGAGTGACTCCAAACCCCAAGAAACTGAGGCTATGGCTAATGTTTCCTAAGGGGCGTTCCCAAAACATTATTGTTCATTACGCGCCTGGATAGGACTGAACACAAAACCACCAGGGAACAAAAAACAACAAAACTCCATGCTGCAGCCTTTTAATTATTATTTTTTCCTCAATGGAGTTCAAGTCCCCACATCCTAATTTGGAAGCGTTCCCAGCCTTCTAGAAGTTACCCTAGCAGAACAGGCCATTGAAGTGCCAGAAATCCGAACGGATCCGAGATACATCAGTGTTGCAGTAAGAGTTTGCTGCTTTATGTCAAATGCCTCCAGGCTTATTTAGCCAGAATCGCTGAACTTCTTTAGATGTCCCGCCACACATACTATTTATTATTGCTGTTAATTCCACATTCCAGCAAACTTTGCTTTTACAGACTCCAGACAGCAAAGTTTTTTCCATGTGATGGAATACAGTGTATTTGATACGAGTGGTCAGATCTTGACCCCAGTGACCTTCATAGTGCAGTTTTCCTGCCTCCCTTTGCAGGAGCTGAGGTGCCATCAAAATGAGGGACAAACCATCCTTTCTTGTGCCAAGCAGAGAGCTGGCAGGCGCCATGCAGCCATCCTTGCACTCAGATCCATGGATGTCCAAGCGATCCTGGGATGCTGGTTCCTTCTGGAAGAGCCTTGTTTCCTGGATGCAGTTGTCCTCGTCCCACTATTTAGCTTTCCCACTGCCCTTATGGGCTGACTTTCCCTGTTTTCTCTGGCAAGGTTTCTGTGGTTACTGAATCCTGAAACAGCATTTTCAGCCCCCTCTGGAGGCTCCCAGATGGTTTTCTGTAGGTCATGGACATGCACGCTATGGCCAACGTCCTTGCTCGTTTTTCATGGCTGAGATAGTGCAGCAAGTCAGTACTACTGAAACCCCTGCTCCTTCCCTCTGGTAAAGCTGGGTCTAGAGGAAGAAGCAAGGAGGCTTCAGGTGTCCTAGAGAAAAAGGCAAAACCTGCAGAAGATGCAGGTGAGTAAAGGTTTGCTGTACTCACCAGCAGTGCTAGCTCATTGCCTGGAGGTGGCTGGGTGCAGCGGGTCTGGGGATCAGAGGATCTCTTCTCCCCAGTGTGTCTTTTGACGAAACATGATGTTTTCACAGAAGTTTTTCATCAAAATGTTCTTCCCCCAGATCCAGTGCTGAATCGATGGACAGCATTAAAGGGACTTGAGAGCCTTAACCATTGGGGATAGTAAAAATCACATGTGGATGTTCTGTTGTTTTGTGTAGATCACAAACTGTTGAGGCACAAAGACAGGGATGTCTCCTCCATTTTGCTTATGCATATAAGGATGGGAAAGCCCTTGCTCAGTGCTGATTCGCTTAGTACTGTGGAAATCCAGGAAGCATTGGCCAAATATAACAGCCAGGCATGAATGAGCATTTACAGTGGGATGGAAGGCAGTTTTTTGGTACAAGCCACAGAAAGGAGGCTGCAGAGTAGCTAAAGGAGAAGGTGCACACAGCTGCCCAGGGCACCTACAGCAAAGGGAGCCTCCCCATGTGCCCAAGGCTGAAATCACAGAGCGCCCTCAAATGACACCGTCTGGGTAGCAGTGGTCACCGTGACCCGCTGTGCAGATGTTCATCTTGCTGAGGATACAATCAACAGCTCTGTGTACTGTCAGATCATTAGCAAGCTCTTGGATGAAAAACTGTTGGAAGGGGTCGAGAACAACTGTAATTTAACACATATGCCACCACCAATTTCCTCTGTGAGGCTGGGGAAATTTACTCCGAAAAGCTGCAGCCCTCAGATAACCTAATAAAAGACCTGATCATCAGTCCTGTGCTTTGATCATCAGTCCTGTGCCAAGGATTACAGGACAGAAAAAGTGATCTAGTGTCAAAAGAGAAGCATGAAGCAAACAAATACACTAGGCACAAAATCAAAGGAGCAAAGTCCTCCGATTACACATGATAAAGGAATGATAGGCTAGTGTGTCCTGTTTGCAAGGTTTACTGTGTAATAATAGTAATGTATGGTCTTTCTGCCCACAAAACTAATTAGGAAATTCAAGATAATGACCTGATTGATACCTCTGTCAGAAGCTGAGCAAGAAAAGCGATGTGTGCCTCATGCTTCACGCATATCATCACTGAACGACTGTATCAGACAGGGAGATCTCCTTATCCTACTTTAGTACCTGGAGCAAGCAATAATTTATTTTTAAAGTCTTTCTTCAAAAGGCTGAGCCATTTGCAGTCAATCATGGCACATTACTAGAGAAGCAGGAGTTTCAAGCACTCCTGGTGCTTGTGCCTGGTGCTTGGTGGCTGTGCCTACCCTGTGGTACTCTAAAAACAAGGTGTCCTCTTTGGTGGAGCTGTGCATCCTGAGGATGCCGTGAGTGTTTGACCTGCAAGGGGACTTGCTCAGCAGCAAGCCAGGGTCATAGCAGAAATGGAATCAGAATTGAATGTTTAGGAATTTGCAGCGGGAGCCTCGAGATTTGACTCTCTTCCCTCTTTGGCAGCCCAGGCTGCTACACGTCGGTTGTATCCTCAGGGCTGTGACTGCCATAGCCGCAATGCATGTCTTTTCTAAGGAGATTTCATCAAAAATGCATGAATGTCAGGACCGTAGGATGACTCACACCAGGGGCTGCAAGCACAAGAGTTGAGCAAGCACAAGTCAAGTCTTAGCAGCCCTGTCCTTCCCCGGGCAGTTTCTTCATGCCGTTGCTTATATGCTTGCATGCCCCCATCATATCTTGCTTATAGGATGGGAGCTCTGGAATCAATGTCTCAGCCATGTGGGCTCCTTCCTGCTCTCTGTCTTCATCAACTCCAAGGTAAACCTTGAAGTCTGCAGTTCTGTTCTGCCTCAGCAAAGCTCAGTCATGGCAGGGTCAGACGTAGCTCCCCTCTGTAACATGCTTCGCAGATTAACTAAGCACATGAGACCCTCCAACCCCTTTAAGTCTCTTCCTTTGCTTACTCCCCCACCAGTAATCCCTAGGATTAATTAGAGATATGGACTACTTTTTACTGGAGGAGGAGGAGGGGATTTCATTTATTTGTAATTGCGTTGGCACTTCACGTCTGGAATACCTCAGCACCATCTGCAAAGTAGCCCCTTTTTCCACTCCCCCTTTGCACAGCTCTCCCGAACCCTGGGCCATTCCCATAGGGACAGACAGTCACGTCCTTAGCAGTGGGAGGAATGTGGCCTGGAGCCCAGATCGACACTGGATCTGCACAAACAGGACCAAGGGATGTAGCCGTTTAGCATGAGGTTTGAATGGGCTCAACCATGCACTAAAATAACATCCCTACCCTGTGTTTTAACTGTTGGAAAACACAGCCCAAGTCTCACTGGCTTCTCAATTCCAGACAACAAGGAAGAAATTGCAGGCTAGGATCATTCTCTGTGGCTTTAAAAAGTTTATTTTCTGTGAGGCTGCATATTCTAGGACAGCACTTCCTGAGAAAGCTCCTTGTCTAGTAGCTTTTGGCATTATCTCAGACCTCAATGATCTGAAGACCTGAGGTCAAAGAGGGAACCACTTATGAAATGAGTTTGTGGGGCCTCCCCCAGCTGCCACACTGGGGCCTCCCAGCCTGAATGCTTTGTTAGAGCTGGCCATTTCTGCCCTAGGGAAGGTGCCTGCAGAGCAGGACAGAGGCATTTTACCAAGGGCATTCCCAGCTCTTTTTTGGTGGGGAAGATGGGCAGAGCTTAAATGGTGTGATCTGAGCAGCAGGTCTCTTGAGTGGGGAGGTTTTTAGAAGAGACGCTCTTCTTCACCCCATAAACGCTTGCAGTGCTGTGGTGCTCTAAGCCCAGTCAATCTTGGTTCAAGTCAAGCAAGATGTGACTAGCCCCAAACCACAGCCATATGGTGCCCAGGAGCTGCATCCTCAATGGGCCACTGCATGCCATGGTGTGTGCAAGGATCTAATACTGGCGTTCACATCTAGTCCACACACATGAGCATCCCTGTTTTCCACATCCTCGTGGCTTTCACACCTGGTTTGGGATATAAAGAGAGCAGAAGTCGCCCCATCTTTCTCCATGCCCCTTCTCAGCCCCGGTACTCAAATCAGAGAGCAAAGATCAGCCTCGAAGGCCCACTTGGGACCTTGGGCCTGGGGGTACCCTGTGGAGCAAGGCTGTGTCGAGGGTCCAGAGTCAAGTGAGAAGCGCTTTTCCTTGCTCCTGGTTGGAAGGATGTCTCTAATGCCCATAGCAGGCCAAACCCATGCACACCTCAAGGTCAGGCCCGGGTTTCCTTCTCCTGACCTGGAAGTTTTCTCAAGCCCTTTTTCTGTGAAAGGAAGATGTTTTCCCACTCTCTCTCCATGGGCAGGGTGAGAAGAGGGTAGGGATACCCTCCTCCATGGACGCATTCCCGATTCTGTCCCTGCACAACAGGACATGGGGTCACAGGCAGTATCCTCTGGTATCTTCAGGAGCAGGGTCCTGCTCTCCCACATTCCTAGTGTGTCATTGTCCTTGCCAGCCTTAGGGACCTGGCCTGGCATACTGCTTGCTATGCTTAAAAAGCAACTTAGCAGAGCCCTCACGTTTCTCTTTCCTTCCTCCCTATAAGTGACACAGAACTGCCAGGTTGCTCTGGGATGAGGCTGCTGCTCCCGATCCGCTGCCTGCCAAAGGTGTTTCTTATCACACGATAGGGGTTCCTGTGCAGTTCACAAGGCCCGGGCATCTTGCCAGACTGCTGACAGCTAAATTGAATAACATAAGAGCTAAGGCAGAGCTAAATTTATACATTAAATACAAAATTACACCAAGAACCCATCAGAGAGGGTCGCATCCCCAAGGCATCTCTGTCAGAGGTTTCTGCATTCCCCTCCACCATCTGCATCCTGGAGCCATTTGATGTGTTGTCTGTAAATTAAAACAAGCAGAGTCTGTGGGTTTGCAGCCATTCAGAGACCCACAAAACTGTGTGGCAAACATATTTTAAAACTTGAGGCCACTAGCTAAATACATGACTTGTCATACAGTTTGTGCAGTTTTTATCCATAAAGATCTATGCCAGTGCCTCATCTTCCTGTCGGTACAGAAGCAAACCAGCTGCTTAAGCTATACTTAAGGACCAACAGATCATAGTAAGTGAAGGCATTGGGTAATACCGGCTCAGCTTGACAGCTGCAATGTCCAAGTCCTCTCGTGTCCCCTGTTGACCAGAGGCTGAGTGGCCTCTGCTTTAACTCTGATGAGAGCAACACAATGCAAGTAATTACCGTGCCCTCAACCTCTCGCTGGTTCTGAACGTGGCTTTTTGCACAAGCCCTGTGCTAGGAGGTTGCTACAAGTCACATCCAGAGCTGGATCAGCTGCAGTCTCTGTGGCCACACAGACTTTGACTCGTTCCAGCACTGCTCCATGCTCCTCACTGCGATTGTCAGCATCCCAAGGGTACCGGCATGGATGCATCACTTCAGGCTCACAGGGGGCTCATAACTGTCCCCATGGACTGTGGGTGTGTGGCAAGGTTGGTCCCAGACTAATGCGACATTGGCCATTTCATCCCAGTACTGCATTGGGAATCTACTCATGAGCAAGGGAGCACATGGTGCAAGGGGACATCTGGGCTCTATGGCCACTGCTGGGGACCCTCAAGCCTTGTTAGTCTGGCCCTGAGGGCCTGCAGGCCACATCACCACCACTCTGAGCAATTCATCACCACTCTGAGCTATTCCTCCTGCCCCTTGACTGCTACCATGCAAAGACTGTCCTCTCAGACAGCAAATGAGGCGTCCACGGAGTAATTGCCCGTGTTGCAAAGGTTCTCTGAAAGGTTCAGGAGTCTCACAACTTTCAGCAAATACTTGGAAGCAGCCCAAACAAGTAACATGAGATCATGCCCCCATCTCAGCATTTTTGTGTTCTCTAACCATTCAAGTTTCACCTCTCGCCACCAACAGTCTTGCTGCTCTTTACCTGCTTGAGATGATAGTCCCTGGTTGGTTTACTGTAGCTAATACAGGCTTGGAGGACAACACGGAAGTTCCTGCATTGAGACGGGAGCAGCATATTGATCTTCTCCTAAGCAGAATTTTGTAGCTGTAAGATGAGAAAACGGGATCTCACTGAATTCGAATGAAAGTGGATGCGCAACTGGCTGTTAAATTGCTCTTAGAGTAGTTATCACCAATTCACTACTGAGACAGGAAAACACAGTAATTGGGACACTGTAGGAGTCTGTCCACAAACTGGCTGTAATCAATATTTTCATTAACAACTCTGCTGATGGAAAAGACAGTACCAATGTAAAATGCATGGGCAAATCTAAGTTGTGAGGCCTTGCCAGCACTGGAGAAAGCAAACTCAAAATCCAGGCTAAAAGCAGCAGGATGGGAAATCATTGAAGATGCCATGAAGGAGAAGCCAGACACTCAAGTGCAAAATAGGGCCTAGACACTTGACTGCATATACAGTCAAGCTGAGAAAAGGGGTGAGGGCTTCTACTGGGGCTCCAGGGGAATATGAGTCAGGAGGGTGGACCCTTTGCAAGAGGACACTTGACAGATGATGATGTGTTTGCAGGAGCCTTATACTTAGAAAACCAAGTACGAGAGAAGTAGCATACATTATTCTTCTCAGCTTAACCCAGGGAAGGGAACACCCTGTCTGGCATTGTACACTGGGCTAAGAAGGGTTTTGACAAGCTGGAGGAAGTCCAGAGGAAAAGTATGAGTAATAGACTGAGGTTCAGTAACCATAACTTATTAGGAAATGTTAAAGAAAAGGGCTTTGTTTAGTCTAGAAAGGAGAAGAGATAAAATGAATCCATAATCAGGCAAAATTTAGTTATAAAAGTATGGCAATACAATGTGCTCTAAGTCCAAGAAGAAAAAAGCTCACTGCAGTATATAGCAGATCCAGGTTGGATATTATTAAAAGCTTCCTATCAGCTACACTAGCTACATGCAACGCCAGTAGCGCTAGTCTCTGGGGCAGCGCAGATATCTCCTTCTCTAGAAGATTTACTGTTAGACACACATGCATCAGAGATGATCCCCTGGGATCCTTAGAGTCTGTGATCTAAGATAAGGAAGATTAATGCATCCATCAGCTTCCATGCTTCAGACAGGTCCCTGAGAAACGGGGCCTGGAGCTGCTCATCCTTGCTGTCCTAAGGCAGAGACAGCATCTCCCACATTCTGACCTGAGATGCCATTGCATCCAACCTTACCCTCCATAGTTCTACATTACCTTCCCTTGCTGTGCTCTGCCAATGACCTCCACAGGTCTGTTTCCCTTCTTCGCACTACGGGGATGCACAGTATCTTTTTGTCCTCTGACCTGGAATGCAGCTCTGACAACCGCAGAAAGAAATCCAGCTGTAACACAGCTCCGTGAGAACCCCAATTTCATCTGTTCCAGTCTGGGTCTGGGATTAATTTGGCGTGGAGTAAGAAGCATAAAGCCATCCTGGAGCCTGAAGAGGTTTCCTGGGATGTGAGCTGTCAATCACGGTTATGGACTGCAGGACCTGACCTCCAGCAGGTTCACCAGGCATGACTTGGCCAGGGATAAGATTAAAATGAGCCTTGATCTGTATGATGGGACAGGCCTGTCTTCCTCCCTCCTCTTTTCTCTGGACCATCCCAGCCCTGTGGTGTGTTTCCAGATGTGTTTCCAGGCTGGTTTTCTCACTGTGTGCATGAGAGGCACATCAGGCTACCTGCCTCCCTTCATCCACCCGTGTAGCTGGCACAGAGATCCCATCCAGCAAAGCTGTGCTTTATGATTTATATCATTTTGCATCCAAATTGAAACAAAATCCTGGGCCTTTGCTGCCCTCCTCACCCCCCTCACTCCCACAAAGACAGGAGTAAAATACAATAAAAAAAAAAAAAAGGAAAAAAGAGCTATTATTGAAATAATCGGTGTCTGAGGGCTCAGTGACACTGATTTGAAGGGATTTAGCTCCAACCCTAAAGCCCAGGGGACTGCAATTTTCTGATTAATTCTTCCACAAGCAATGGGGAAAAAACACATCCTGGCCTTGACCCTTCTGGTGCTGCTAGCAGCCTCCATCGGCGGGCAGAGACAGGAGAGGCTTGTTTGGGGGACCAAAGAAGCCCCAGCCAGCAAGAGAAGGCAGAATCCTCTTGATCAGTGATGGATGCAGCCTGCTGGGCTGATGCTGGCCTTACCAGGCCCTCTCTGCTCCCCTGGGGAGAAGATACTCATGCACTTTCCTGCTTTTTACCCAGGAGTTCCCCAGTCCCTGCAGGTGGTTCATGGAGAGCTGGCTCTTGGCAGCACATCTGGCCTCAGGCTCTCCCTGCTGCTCTCTGCAGGTCCTAGAAATCACCTTACAGCCCAGGCCTGAGCATCGCAGCAGGCACAGCCATGGACAGCGCTTTGGTGTTACCCAGCGCTGCGGGGGCTCAGAGCTCCCTTCCGACAGCAGGGACTTCGCTGCCCTGGCACATGGCCCGGAGCAGCTGGAGCATCTCCCTGCACACCAGCCCGGGTAAAACCCACTGCTGCACGCGAGCCTGGACGCAGCCATCCACGTCTGACCCTTCTGAAAATGCCTTTTCCTTCCCCAAAAGGCCCATTCTCTGAGTCTGCCTCCAGGCTGCACAGCCCTGATCTAATTAATGCTTCTTCCTCGGAGCATGAACTCGCCACTAAACAAATTTTGTAATCAAATTACATCTGAACGATATTAGAGATAAACTGAAAAGCTTTCCAGTAATGAATAAACAAGTGGGGATTAAGTGGCTTGGCCCATCCCGAAGCGATACATGGGCAGGCTGAAAACCACAAACAATTACATTAGAAAACAAGATCAGAAGCGTAGGAGTTATCAAACAGGAACGAGCAAACTCTATGTCCAGCCCTGCACCCATCTTCGATAGCAGCTGGTTGAGACATTTCAGACCAAGGTGGAAAAATCATTTCTGTTTTGCATTAGAAGAATTTCTAATTAGCCCTCTGGGAGAATTTCTTCTTAACTTCAGCTGTGAATCAATGTCCAGAACCCTGTAGCATCATAGTTTCTGTGTCTTGCTCAATCTTATCTGAATTAATTTTACAAGCGAGGTGCCATTCTGAGTTGGTGTAAATTGGCATGGCTCCATGAACAGGATGTACCCGCCAGTGATTACTTTTCCTGGTAAAAGTATATCCCTAGAGATGCCTCTGCTCCATCTCTCTTGAAGTGCAGTGGTGAGCACTGAGCTTAGCTGTTTTTCCTAGTGTATTTTTATATTTTCTGTACTGTTTCTCATCCCTTTGCCCAATGCAGTCTACTGTCCGTGTTCAGCTTGAGGCTCCAGGTCACTGCTGAGCAAGCATGTCTTGCTCTGCTCATAATTATGCCAGGATCTTCTTCTCTTTTTATTTTTTTCCCTTTTCCCTTTCCTTAGTGGCTACGCCTAATTAAAACCCACCAAGGTGTAAGAGGAGTTCAAATAATGCCTTCTAATATGCTCGCTTTCCATTGCTCAGCATTTCATGCAAGCTTTGGGAGGCTCCTCACTAGCTCTCCTCTGCCAGGGACTCTCAAACATCCCTTTGCTGCTTCCCTAGACTCTCCCAGACAATGTTTCTTCCTATTCTCTGCAAACTTCTCCATTTGCCTATTCACCCTTTCCCCTGCATCGTTAATAAAAGACTTTAATCCTCAGATGGACTCTCAGGGATGTCCTATTATTATATTATTTATATGATGAAAATGAACTCTTGATTCCATTTCTTCTTTTCTCTGTCTTAATCAGCTTTTAATACACTGTGGAACTTACACAGTTCCCCTTTGGCTATTGAGTTTCCTTAAAAGCCTCTTTGATGGCCTTTATCAAAAAGCACTCAGGAAAATGTATTAACTGTTCTCCATTATCCACTATTTTGTTGACTTACCATAAGATGAATGTTTTTTTGCCCCGTGTATTAGGAATATGCTGGCAGTTTTTAATACTGCCTTTAATTATTATTTTAATTTGCTTGCTACGTACAGAAGCAGTTACAATTCCTAAATGGATTGTAGCAAATGTGCCCAGGTGAACCATTTGTTTGGTAAAAAATGCCGATTTGAAGTTAATTAAGACTAGTTGCAAATTTATTTAAAAAAATAGAGGGAACAGTGCTGAAAATGCCTTTTCTGGCAGGTGGAAAAATGGATGTGTTTCCATCTGCAGTTCCTAATGAAATACTCCAATTTCTCCTTTTGGAATGATTTTTCAAGATTAAGCTGAAGAGCAGCTGCTGATGTGGAGGCCCCACTCCGACAGCTGGTTTTGGGGAGGAAGTGTTTATTTGTAAGAAGAGCTCTGTCATTTCCTGCCCGCCAGCCTCAGCTCTCTGGGGAAGACGTGGGCAGGGTAAGGGTTGCTGCTAGACACGGCACTTTCTCCAAATTCATTTTTGACAGGTCTTATTTCTTCCATTGCCTCCTTGCTTGTCAATACTCAAGAAGGAGAATGGAGTCTCCCCAAAGATCCCAAACCCCTCTGCAACTGAGCAAAAGGAGCATGAGTGCAGCATCCCGGCATACCGGGTGCACGAGACATGTGCAGGGATGAGCGTGTTGTGATGCCCAGGCTGGTGACACCCTCAAGAATACCAAGGGAGAGGTCCTAGCCCTAAAGGACTCCACTGAAGTCATGTCACTCTGCCGGAAAACTTCCTTGCCCACTAGATAGGGGTGGACGAGCTCATTTCCTTCTTGCAGCACCCACAGCACCCGCCCACCACACTGCACAAATAGCACATGCTGATGTCTCTGTGGAGACTGTGGAGCCTCTGTGGTCTTGCAGGTGACCCATGGATGAGCACAGGTCCTCACTTTGACCAGGGCTGTGTCTGTTTGCCCCAATAGAGTCTTGTTCCAGGCCAGCACAGCTGTTCATAACTAGATTGCAATAGCGATTTCACATTTTTATCCTGTTCTAAAATGAAATGAAGGAGTGATACATAAAAATGTTGCGGAGACAGAATCTCAAATATTCCATTGTGCTTTCATCTTTAAAGCTCAGGCTCAACTCTCCCCTAAGCTTTTACAGTTTACAGCACAGAAATTTTCAGAAGAAATAGCTCTTCCCACACAAAGCCCTGTTTTTCTGTCTTGGGAGGCAGTGGAGAAGCTCACATTCATAGTTTCCGAACACTTTTCAAACAATGTTTTAAGAATGGAGATAAGGAAAAACAAGTCCTTTTTCCTGAACGAGTTTGTTTTCAACAGAGGGGTGTCTTTGACAAAAACCTTCCCTTCAGAAAATTGCCAGTTTCCACTAATGCAAGAGCATTTGTTTAACAGAAATAGTAAAATGGGCCTGAGCTGCTGAACTTTTTCCTAGATTAAGAGTGTCCTTTTATATTCCATTTCAAATTGACACAACATACTCTGGAGGAGTGCAGCAGATAAAATTGAGTATAAATGTCCGATGTAGAACCTGGTTGGGTTTGTGCTGCACATCCAAGGGCAACTCCATGGAAATAATTTGTCACAGGATGGGATCACTGTGATCTTTGCTGTCTTTGTGTCCCTTCCCAGAGTGGTGGGTGTGTGTAAAGAGAGGTCACCAGAAAATTGCCACTGCAGAGCAGAGTCAAACCCAACTTTTCCTTTGTTTCTAGGTCTTGTTGCGCAAGGCCAAATCTCCAGGCACATATCCAGACGCTTCAGCCTTCCAGGTAAAGACTGCCAAAAAGGATTTCTAGAGAAAGCATTGGAGTGGGTGAGGGTGCAGGTGTAGCAGTGGATTCAAGATCTGAGGGGATATTTAGAGGGGCTCAAGGATTTTAGCTTCGGTTTTGCTTTTTATCTGAATGTGGAGTGCCAAGCCCTTGCTGTTTTTACCTTGGGCTGCGGTCAGGGAGGGACCTAAGCAAGAAGAGCCGTTTCAGGAGAGACATTTCCAGGTCCGCAGAGGTCAGACCCAAGCAAGTGACCTAGCTGCTATTCAGTAAAAGGATGCTTTCTGGCAAGTATGCCTGTCCTTCTGCAGATCAAAAGAGTTTCCTACCTGCAAAGTCACCTTCATTCCACATCTTCTGACAGGTAAAAAATAGTCTGTTCTGGACAGAACCTCTTTCTACCAACCTGCAGAGGCTGCTCAGTGCTGCTCATCCAGACCAACTCCTTTGAGGATTCATGAATGGACTAAAACATTTACCTAAGAGCCATCTTGTGTGGCCAGGTCCATCTCTGTCTCCGCAGGGAAAAATGAGAGAAGGTGAAGGCTTTGCTAGTGATGCCAAAGAGGCCAGACCTGGCATGTGACAGCACTTGGTGTTAGAAAACTCAAAATGCAGAGCCGAGGCTCTTCAAGGTCCATGAGAAGGCAGGCTGAGCTGGGGTTTGCTGCTCATTTGCTAGGTTGGCTGGGAAGGAAGCACAAGGGATGGACATTTGTCATATAGGGCTTTTAACAGGAACAGGAACATTTAATAGGACATCCCAGTGAATATCTTCATGCCTTGAAATGCTGTCTGAGAAGGTGATCTGAGCAGCTTTGTCTCAACCTTGGTAGCAGTCTTCCTCTTGCATTGCTCAGCTTATGCTTGGCTCTCATCGCTATACAGTAAGCTTTTCTTCTACACATTCCTCAGAACTTTGGCAAAAGCTATGATCCGGGGGCATAAACTCTATTTGCCAGCGGACTGAGTTTCTAAAATGGAAATGCCTGCTAGCTGGAGAGGAGTGTGCGCAGATATGGGCTGGACCATGACATAAGGGATGGAGTATTCACCTGAATGTGTGGATCTACTGGTCTCAGTGAGCATCTCAGGGTGCCAGAAAGACTTTAACTCATGTAATTGATGTGATTACTGAGATTTTTGCAGACTTCAGCTCACAAAATCAGCTCCAAAAAGAAAGGAAAAACCAAAAACTCTAATGGCAGAACCAAAGACCCACACCCACGTCTCCTGCTCTCTGCAGATAGACTATGCCCTTTCAAGGGAGCTCAGAACTTAGCCCTCTCCTTGAGGAATTCAATTCCTTTTCTTTTCTTAAAGAAATACAAAACTCTTCCCTTTGGAGGTGAGCAAAACATTTTATTTAGCAAGAAGAAATGCTAAGAGCCGCAATGATTCCCATTTTTCCCTTTTGCCTTCCTGCCACTAACACTCCAAGCTTGGCCCACAGACTGAACAGCCTCCAAATCCTGCCTGGATTCTCTCCTGTGAGGCCTCTAGATTGTGGAATTTGTCCTTGGCAAAAATATATAGTTAGGAAGTGAGCACAGTTACATCTGTATGGAAACTGTCAGGCAGCCTGCTTTCTGAAAGGTGACTCCTGGAAAATTTAGAGAAAAACAGATTTGCACGTCAAGAAAGACAGCTGGAGCCATTTTTGTGCAGCAGACACTGCCAAGGAATGATCTCTTGGAACAGCGTGTTCCCAGTCCTCCTGGAAATTATGGCATGGGGAACATCTTCCCATCTTTCTTCATTGACTCCCATCTGAGTGCTGCCTTTATGCTCTGCATACTGGGGTTGGGACTAGGAATGGGATGGAATTCCATAAATCAGTGAAATTAGCCCAAAGTATAAGAAGCGCTATGGCGGGGAAACCCTCTCCTTGATAGACACTGCAGGATGGACAGACCTAAAGCTTTGACAAGAGCAGGCACAGCTGGCCCTGCTCTGGTGGCCTCATCCTTTGCAAAAAGTCAGTGCAAGTAGAGGGATTTCTGTTTTATTTGCTAGCATATTTTGCCTTCTTGTAGAAGGATATTGGCAGAGGTCCAATAAAAAATCTATATTTCTTTAACAACCGCTTTCTTCATGATTTGATCCTTCCAGATGGACAGACCAGGCTCAGGATCTCCATAAGCCCTATTCTGGCTGACCTCTCCTAAGGGAGAGTTCATTTCTTGATTTTCCCTCCCATTCCCTCTCCTCCGCTCCCCTCCCTCTCTCCGGTCTTGCTTTACTGCTACATCACTGAAAAAGACTTTAACCCAGTTCTAACAAGAAGAACACCATTCACTTGTAACATCCCAAGCATAGGAGAATATGAATATTAAATAAATGAAAATTCAATTCCAACCTGAATATGAATTACAGAGACATTAACTAGAATTTTTATACTTTTGAGACCATCACTTCCAATCAAGCCACAAATGGGATGTGATGTACAGCTTGTCTATATGTTGCACATATGGAATGGATTAAGGAGAAAGCTGAGCTAATGCTGCTGAAATCTTTGCTATTAACACGACATTGCATTGGATGGGGTCATTATGGAGTGATGAACTTCACACAAGTGAACTGATACAGCAGATGCTCTTGGTGTCTCTTGCTCCAGTGCCTGCACCTTTGCCCATGCGGTTGCAGCAGCTCCAGGTAAATAAAGTCTGCCAGAGAAATGACGGAAATCCCACAAGTCAGGAGAAGGGCACAGAAAATAGTGGAATCCGATAGAGGATAAGGAGGCTGATTCCAGTAGCCAGGGCAGACGTTTCACCAGCGGTACCCTATGCCCAGTCCTTGAAAGTAGCTTCTGAGAATAAAACCTTATTTGTGAACAAGACCTCAGGTTTGCTACCTCACCTTTCCCTGCAAGCAATTAAGCAAAACTATTTATACCCTGTCCTTCAACATCAAGTGCTCTGAGTGCTTCACAAACTTAATTAATTAATTGAACTAAAGTGGGAAAGGAGACAGGGGAATATTAAGTACGTCCGGAAAGAAAAAAATTAGATGGAACATTTTTTTTTTTTTGCTGTAGATTAAATCTTGACAAAATATGTCTTCTGAAATTGGTCTGGGTTTGCTAAAATTCAGAAGGAAATCACAGCTGCTCACAGAGTGTCAAAATATCTATTTTTTATTGTTCGGTAAGATGCAGCTTAAAAAAATCTCAAGAATTGATCCTGGTCCAGATTTTGATATTCCTTTACAGACAAAGTTGAAATGTTTGTTCACCCTACCACAAATCCAGGCTTCAACTCTCAAAAACAAACAAGCAAATAAACAAACAAAATCATTGAAAAAAAAACTGAAACACCGATCAATGTCCAGCTGCAATTCCAAGCAAAAGAAGGAATAATGCCATTCATCCAGTGAGGAATGCAGAGGAGAGCTCAGACCTACCTGGCAGCTAACAGCACATGTGGAAGGGGATTCATTTCCCCTTCCCTGTGGCAGAAGTGGCCAGGGGTGTCCAGGAGGGGATAGTTTCTCCCCCTCTCTAAGGCCCTACCAGCACCTCCTCAGCCTAACCCGAAATCCAGGGACCAAAGAGGCCAAAGGGGAGCAAAGGTGCCCTGGGTGTGCAAAGCCTCCGTAGGAGTGACCCTCACCCCTGGCTGGCCAGCACGTTTCTGTTCCGCAGCCTCCTCCCAATCCTATTAGTGTTAGAAAAGGATCGAGCTATAACAGGAAAAGCCCATCTCTTAGTGGTGCCGCTGACAGTTTGCCCTTCTAAATCTTTAATAAGCACTGGCTGGTGCTGCCGCGCCGATCTGCTGCATGGCAGCACGTGGACGCAGGAACCCAGTGCTGTGGCCCCTGCTGAGCTCTGCTGGGGTGGGTTAAACATGGGAGACTCCAGTAGTGCAAGGCAGGGAAGGAGCCAAGTGCTGAACACGGGGATGGATCCTCAGCATTGCGGTCCATATTCCATCAGAAGGACTTTCCTCCTCCACTTACACACCAGAGCCTGAATCAAGGACCTTGTTCCCATGTCCCATATAGAGACTGCTGCTCTCTGAGAGCAAGAGCATCCTTAAGCACAGAAGAGAAGCAAGAGGTCTAGCAGTGAAGAGGGGAAAGAATTCACAAGACCTTTCAGGGAATTTTTCCCTTGTTTATCCCATACAGTTCCCAAAAGAGCTTGCAAGAGCCCAGTGGCCCTCTCTTCCTCATCCAGATGTAGATTTGGGGGTGTAGACAGTCTCTCCATTTAAAGGGGAGCAAAAATAGCAACCATAGGACGTTAGACACTTTTCTGGACTTACTGACAGATGGTGACCACACAGATTTTGCCAGAGTCTCTTGGTAAAGATTACTGTTATGGGAAGTAGAAGGCCATGTTTACAGCCTGGGAAGGGGTCAGGAGTTTACTCTGAGGAAACATAATTAATTGTAGTGGCAATATGCACTGAGCACTTAGTATTCTGCTGCCCTCTCCTGGATGCAAAAACTTATTCTGGCCCACAGGCCTACTGGTTTGTAGAGCCTGAGCCAGCAGGAGAGCATGGCATGGCTGTCTGCAAGGCGGGCTGGTGCCATCCCAGCTTCTGTCACTCATGGAAGGCTACTTAGCCACATCCCTTTCAGAGGCAGAGGCACCTACTTCCACCTTTTACTTCAGAAACTACAAAGCAAAGGAGTTTTTGTGCACACACCTCCTCAGGGGCTTCCTGGTGACCTTGGCCAAACACTTCTTTCGTTCCAAGAGCAGCAGTGGCTGCACTCCAGGGATGGCTTATGAAATGCTTGGTGCTTAGAGGGCTCTGCTTGCACAGCAGAACTGGCAGTTCCCACCGACTGCAGAGGGAGAGGACTAGTGCAGTGTCCTCTGAGAAAGTGCCATTCAGGTGCTGTGTTCATGGAGTGGGCAATAGTCTGACTTCTGAAAAGGGAGAGCACAGGCTTTGTTCCCTGTCTGGCATGCAGTCACCATTTCAGATAAGTGGAAAGGTTATGGCCTTCCCTAAATCAGGTTACTGGCTATATTACAGTGCTGTTCCATCTTCAGATCTCAAAATGTCCTTGCAAAAAGCGAAACTCCAGTCACTGTCCAGCTGCAATTTTTAAGACAGATGTCCCACAGAGACTCTCTGCTCCCCGCAGTTTCACAGACTTCAGGACACTGATCATCTTCAGGGCAGATATCACAGATACTAGATGGTGAGGCACGCTGCGTGTATGGGTAAGGAGGAAGAAGGATCTACGAGGATGACAGTGTGTGCTGGAGTACATATGCACATATGTACATATGCGGACATGTGCATCCCACTCTGCCTTCACACCAACAGTGCAGATTAAAGTCTCTGGACACAGAGAGGCCAGAGGTGCCAGTGTAAAAGATTTAGGTGCAGATTCCTAGCAAATCTGCCCTCCCACAAGCATGTCCTGCACGAGCAGCAGCCACTGCCTTGGGCATAAGAAGTGGTAGTAACAGCCTGACTTTGCTGTAGTGCAGGCCAGCAGGATGATGTAGACCTGGGAGCTGTTTATAGATATCATGGAAAGATTGCATCCCTTGTATGAGTCGGAAGAACAGTTACATTTTAGACTCCTGCTGGACTACAAGTTATCATGTGTCCTAGTTACACACCACCCTGTCCTTCTCTCCCCATGTGTTTTTTGCCTTCTAAGAATTTCTTCTTTGGGTCTTTATTTTTTAGGTAGTTCCTGGCTTACCCTGCCTGTTCCCCAATCTTCGGAAATGGAGCTGACCCCTAAAAAACACATCTCTTCTTCGGAACCTATCCTGGACCTCAAGACAGATGTGGCAGAAGCCCCTGCAGGTCAGAAACACTTAACCAATGTGCTGCTACAGATCATTTTGGCAAGGCTGAAGCCAGAAGAGGCTCTTTCTAGTATCCCGGGCTCCTTCAGCCCCAGGCAGAGCACTGGTTGTCTGGATGACACCCCTACTTAGCAGTGGTTGTTCAAGAGGGACACGCATTCCTGCTGGCACCATTGCATAGTCTTTCTGTTCCTTCTTCCTGTTTTATCACATTCCCTCACCCCAAATGATGTGATTTGCTCCGTGGACTCCAGTTATGCTCTTACACATTGGTCCCTTCAAACCCTTTCTTTTACCATTAAGGCTTCTTCACTGCCGAATGACCAGGAAAGATGCAGAGATGCATCTTAGAGGCTTTCATCAGTTCTGTGGCACAGCAGTGCTGTCAGAGGCTCCCTACTAAATACAGAGGCAGAACAGTTTGGACTGGAAGGACCTTAGGAGGTTTCAAGTCCAACCTCCTGCTTCAGACTAGGTTGCTCAGGCCTCGAGTAACTCCATTTGCCAACTCCAAAACCATCTCCCAACTCCAAGACTCCAAATCCAACTGCCAACTTCAAAAGCCTTTCTTCTATTTGGAGGTCTAAAACCAGTCACAGTTTTCTGGGTGGGATCTAAAAGGGCTGAGTATACACATGAGAAAAAGACATTTCCTTCAATGTATGAGCCACAGTCTTGTTCTAACAGCCCAGTATGCTGTTGGCCTCTTCTGCCAAGCCACGGGGCTAGTTTATTTTCAACTCATTGCCCTCCAGGATGCCGCAACCTATCCAGGAGAGCTGCTCCCCCACTGACCTCTTCCAGTTTGAATGTTCAGCAGAGGGATAGAGGCTGCTGAGTTGCTATTGTGTCCTGTGGCTTCTGAGCAGCGAGACAGCTCGGCAGCGGGTGGCTGGCGCGGCTGCTCTTGGCAGAGGCAGCACCTCTTGAAAAGTGTTTTCCACACACAGTATCGATGACTAATACCTGCCAAGATACATGAAGAACTTGCCTAAAGAGATCTGCCTGACAAGTGCCTGGAGAAAGCCACTTGTACTTGATATAGGATGGAAACATCTACCCAAGGCCAGATTTTGTGTTTGTGTAAATGAACACAGCTTCACTGACTTGAGTTATAGCAGCTTAAAACATCACAGGATCTGGTTCTTCATTGTCGTCAGAATTTTTCCTATCATCTCTAAATTAGCTCTGCTTTGCCAGAATGAAACGTGTCATCTTTCACATCCCTGACACAAAGCTGGATTCGTTTCACTCATAAAACACGACCAAAGTGATGCAATCATGCAAATTCTTAGTCAGCTAAAGCTGCTGTCGATCATTTAAAATTCACCATGCCTCGCCTGGCAATTCTTCTGGCCATCCAGCTATCAGACACTTCTTTAGCAGATTGCATGCCCACATCACTCTCAGAAAAGACTTTCTCAGGACTTGGGACTTTCCAGCATCAGGGCAAAGCAAAAGCAAAGCAAAACATCTGGCCACTGTACTGGGGAGGGAATGGTCATCTCTGAGGCAGTGGGAGTTGGGAGAACTTTGGGGGAAATTGTTCAGATTTTTCAAGTTTAGCTGCTGCCTCCCCCAGCCTCCTCAGGAGTTCCTGAACCGAGGCAGACAAGTGTGCCAGTAATTAGCCAGTAAAATTGTCACGTGGGCCAAGAGCCTAGCACTTCACTAATGAGGGCATCCTGAAGGAGGAAAGAATGTAGGGACTGCACAGAGGAACAATCTACACGGAGGAGGAAATGTATGCTAAAGCAGAAAGCAGATCTAGCAAAGCTTTAGCTTTATAAAACAAACAAACAAAAAAAGGTATGTTTGGGAAATAGGAATGATTTCACAGGGATGTATTTGAATTACAGTAACAGGCTGTGCTTGTAGGACGCCCAAAGAGCACATAGTCACTGCATCAAGCTCCATGTAGGCACATTTCCTTCTTTTTACAACGTCAGACGATCAGTACAACTCGCCTCACTTGTGCAATGTCAGCTCCTGCCATCTGTGTGCTGAACTCTGGAGAGAAGAGGAAATAAGGAGGAAGTTAAAGATTAGAGCCATCGTGGGATGAACTCAGAACAGCAATTAACCTGCTGATGGATATAGCGTCACTGTTTGCTGAGGGATTTTGAGAGTGATGAATGCTGATGCAGTTCACAGAGGGAACTTGGCTCTGAATTAACTGCAAAAACTAATCCTTTACTTGTTCCATGTCCAAGCAGAATCCAGATGTCCATAAAAGTAATGTACAAAAAAGGTGTATCTAACTAAATACATTCATCTAGCCTTCATTAAGCTAAAGTGAAAAAAGGCTGAATTACACAGCTTTCCTTGATCCAGCGTACAAGTGTGAATCCCTACAGAGTGCACATTCCCAGAATGTAGGCATTTCCATGTGGTATTCTGCTCTGTGTGCATGTATGTTTATATAAAAATATAAATATCCATGCACAAATGTGCACCCCAGCAAATATGTACTACCACACAATCCCACACAGTGATTCTGCAAACTAAACCCATCTTAAAGGCAGTGAAGCTGTGGCCTTCATACCAGCAGAAGACGAAAAGGGCAATGTTTGTGGCACCATCAGCACTGCACAGTTCCCAAGCTGCTCTTAATATCTGTATCATAGAGGGAACCAGGCCAGGGAGCTATCAGCACAGGTCACATGGGCACCATAAAATGGGAAAGGCAGAGAGGAGAGATCCCTCCAGCTTAAACCCCATCTCTCTAAGTATTGCACAAAGGCTGAAAATGTTTCTTGGAAGTTTTGTGCACTCCGGGCCAACCCACTTGCCCTCCAGCAGCAGAGTCCTGCCACGGACACAGGCTGGGCTTGGGAAAGAGGCCAGGAGACCTGTTCTAGCCCTCCCATGCCAAATTCAAATATCTCCTCTCCTACTGCTGCTGGTAACATCTTCTCTTCAATTTCATCTCACATGATGCTGCCTTGCCCCTTGCATTTTGCCATTTCACCTCCAGAATCCACATAGCCTTCTCCTGACAGCAAAGGACAACCCAAGTAGTGAGAAAATCTCGATTATTGTTTCAAGGCTGCCAGGGATCCAAGGCCTCTCCGGAGAGCTGTCTCAGCACTGATGAGCATTGCTGGACCCATGTGGCAGAGGGGCTAGGGGAGAGATACGAGGCTGAGCGTAAAATGCATTGGTACCGCTGCAGGGGAACCTCCCAGAGCTCTCTGCCAGCTGAGTTAAGGCCATTAAAGCAAAAGCAGAGCCTATGCTGATAAAAACAAACAAACAAACAAACAAAAACATATATTCTGCCACAAGGGCTAGAAAAGGCCTTGGCTTTTAGCAGGGAAGTTTAAAATGCCAGGCTGCCTGTCTACCCTGGTCCTGCCACCCTGGTGTCCTGCTGGAGTTGCCATAGCAATTAATCCATCCACAGTGCTGCCAGGGCTGCAGATTTAGCAAGAAGCTTTGCTGGCACCATTGGTGTTACTGAGGCTTTTGGGAACGCAGTGGTTACTGCTGGGGGCATATAGGGTCAACAATATTTATTTATGCAGAGTCTTTCTTTGATGAAGTGAAAGGGATTAGAGGCAGCCAGAAGTGTAGAAATCAATTTTCAGGCTCTGCTTGACTTTCCAATGAATGATTTGGGCAGAGCCAAGGTCTGAGATTCATGGGGTCTCAGAGCTTGCTCGGCAGCAACTATTTGGCATCAAGCATGGATGAGCTGCAGATACATCCTGTGCATCCAGGAGAGCACTCAGCCTGTTGTGATCACCACTTGTGGCCAAATAACTCCAGGCCAACACAGGTTGCCACTTTCCTGGGGAAGCTGTTCTTGACATGCAGAATCAAGTCATCTCCACCATCACTTGCCTTCTGCAAAGGATCTAACCTTGGAAGGAGAACCCCATCAGGTTCTCAAGTAAGAGTTCATTGAGGAACATTTTAGATAAAGAGTAATTCTGTCCCCCAAATGAAGCTTTCGGGCAACCAAAACATCTGTTATATTGCTGAAATGAACTGTTTAGGTCCTTGACCTTCTTCTTCACACAGACACACACACACATACACAAACTAAATACATTCTTCCTGCTCTTGTTGTGAAACTTTTCCCCATCCTCGTGTTTTTGGGTCACAATGCCCTAAATGTAGGATGCTAAAAAGGATCTTAATAAGCTGGCAAAGGAACTGGGATATTTCTTTTTGACCCCAAACAATGTGGGTTTGTTTTCTGCTTATTTATTTGTTTTCATGTGAAAACTGGAAGGAAATGAGCTGAAAACATTCCATGGTACCCACAAAGCTCTGCTTCTGCCTATGTGTAGTTCCCTCTGATGCTCAACTCTCTGCTTGACTGCCTGATGTGGACTTAACCCTTCATGAAAAAGAAAAAAAAAGAAGAAAAAAAAATGTTAAAAAGTGTAATGGCAGATGGTGAGCAAAGGATGCAACCAAATGCTGTCTGTGAGACAAAAGGGAGCTGGCTTTGTTTGGAGGGAGGGCTGTGAAGTCTGGAATACAGGGAAGGTCCATCCGTAGAAGCAAGTCCTGTCTATCTGGAGCTGGCTGGTGCTGTTCACGTAGACATCTTGGGCCACTTGAAAAGGCAACTACACACAACTGCCCCTTGAAAGCTCAACAATGTCCTTCCCAGACAGCAACCAGCTGCCTGTCTTTCTCAGGAGAGGAAAAGGAAGTGTCTCATACAGAGCTACAGGAATATGCTGGATCCTCTAGGTTTGTTCCCAGATCACTTCTGGAGCTGGAAGCGCTGACACAAAGAACCAAAGCAGCAGCATGAGCTTGGGCCCCGGGCTGTTGGCACACAGCTAGTTCAACTCCCTGCCAAGTATTCTGGAAAAAAAAATGCTATCCAAAAAAGCAGCAAGGGGTTGGGACAGTGTGTGCTTCCTCCTGCAAAGCACCAGCTCAGGGTGTGCAGGAGCCTGTTAATTGCGCTCAGCAGGATTTCTGTCAGCACCATAGGCCTGCTTTGGAAGTGTCACTTCAACACTCTAATCGATGCTCTAAAACCGACAGAAGTGTCACAGAGGAAGCAAAGGCTGAGAAAATTAAATAAGAACAAAATATGCAGCCTATATAACAGATATTTTTTCCCAGGTGAGTAACTGGATTGCAGTGAGGAGCAGCCAGAGCGGAGCTGTGAGGTGTGTTAGGTCCAAGGTAGGCGCTGTACCCACATATTGCCAGGCAAAGGCTTGTCCCCAGATTGCTGGAGACAAGATACAAAAATGTGAGGGAAGGTTCACCCAAGGCAAAATGAAGTTATCTGTCCAAAGCTGCAGAGAAGATAAATGGAAAAAAAAAAAAAAAAAAACATGATGGAAGACACAGAGCAGCACCCGGCTGCTCAAAACCCAGAGCTTTCAGGTTTGGTCCACACCAGCTTATAGCCAGCAGGATCCTCACACTCTCAGAACGACCAACACTCAGAAAGAAGACACATGCTTATCCTCATAGCACTCTGGTCTTTTAATCAGGGCCATAAAGACCCTGAATATTTGACACTTTCCATCTATTGCCAGATCCTGCAAATTCCAACAGAGTGGTCTTCCTTTGAAATGCTTCTACATATCAGAATCACTTGTGGCTTCAGTCCAGTCCTTAGCCATCTGGAAACAAACTTACCTGTGCAGGTAAATGCTTGGGCTACATTGCTTGGCTAGGAAGAGGCTAGTGTTACAACCCTGTAGGAAGAGAAAATAAAACCCTGCTGATATGTGCGTTCCTCAATGTGTAAGAGATCATTTGAACAGATGTTAGTAATAAGGCCAGCCACAACAGGCTATGAGAGGACATAAAGTAGATTAAAAGATGCTAAGTGAATTGTAATGAGTAATTACTGAGTATTTCCAAAGATCAATAATTCAGAGCCACAAATTCCCTTGTGCAAAGCCTCTTGGCTCCAGCCTGCTGAGCTGTGCTGTGCTCCCCAAGCTCAGCAGCCCAAAACGTGGCCCAGGCAGCCACAGATTCGATGGGAGCAGAGCAACAAGAGACCGTCTGCAGGAGTTTGGATTCTGCAAGTTTTGTAGAAAAAATGAATTTCAACCTACCCTCCCCAGACATGTGCAGGAAATCAGCACAGTCTATGTTGAAGCGTGCACAGGCACAATACCCAAGAGACTTAGGTTTTATAGGCTGCTGTATGGGACAGGTGGCCTTAACAAATTCCTTTGTTTCTTTGTGATTAAAACAGGAGTAATGTGCTCTAAAATGCATTGATAGCTTTGGACAAAAAATGCTATACCCAACTAGCTATTGTTATTGGATTGGCTTGCAGCTGTGGAGATGGAGAACAACTTAAAAGATTTGAATTCAGTCCCCAGATAAGTCACAGAGTGATTGCAGGAATTCAATGTGTCAGCTTATGCTCCCTATGCCTTTTCAGGAGAGGAGGTAATTGTGAGCCTCTCAGATAAGATGATTAATGTGGTATAAGAACAGAGAGATTTCATTCCATCAGTCAAAGAATTTGGGGCTAAGATGCATCCTTGTGACATGCAGGAGAGATTTGCCAAAGAAAATCCAGTCTTCAAGGTTTCTTCTCAGTGATAGATGACATTTCAGTTTTCCACCTCAAGTGATGTTAGTGGTGGATTGGTTCAAGTAAATGTCAAAATAAAATAAAAAAAAAGAAGAAGAAGAAGAGAAAGTAAGGAAGAATGAAAAAAAAAAACTGTCCTTTCAAAAAGTTTTCAGCGAGAAATAAAATCCACCTTTATATTTTCTGCTTTCATGGGGGTAAAAAGTTTAGGCATAGATCAGGAATTTAAATTAGGAATACTTTATACCCTATTTTATGCCTATGCTGACAGAGCTGCTTTAAAAAATCAGGTTAGAAGTTTAGACAAAAATGAGGCTTTTTCAGTGCACCATCTTTCCAAAAGAAGAAGAAAGAGCAAAGAAAGAGAGAGACTTGGCATTGCTCAGATTGAAGCTCCGTGCGCAGGCATTTCAAAATGTTTTGAGAGGAAGCAGCCAAAATTACTGCCAGGTAATACTGCTGCTTAGAAAAGCAAAAGTTGCCATCATGCAGGGCAAAAGAAAAGGTCTCCATGCATCTGATTCAACAAAAACAACAAACAGTTCAAATGAAAACCAAAGAATGAAGAAAGACACACCTCTTCCCCAAAGATTTCAAAGAACAGACAAGCCAATGTTTTTGACAAAAATATTTAGAAAAACAAAATCTTTAAGAAAAAAAATACTTTCAGATAAATCTTTGCTAGAGCAGCCAAACCTGCAATTAAAAAAATAAAAGGATTTTGGAAATCGCTCCATCAGCTGCGGAGCAGGGTCTGGCTCAAGGCAGGCACAAACCTGCTAAGATTGGACCCACTAAGTGGTCAGATCCTCAGCCCCTGTGAAGCCCTCAGCTCCCGTCATTCAGTCTGTCGTGTGGCAAGAGCAACTTCAGAGCCCCGGAGCCCTGTGTCCAGCTTAGCTGCTTCTGCCTGAGCTGCCTCATCCAAAGAGCAGCATGGCCAGTGCCGGGGGGCAGATGGTACCAGCACTGAAGACAATTCCTTGACTGGCATTGGGTTGAGCAAGGATGTACTGGATGGGTCTATAGCTGGTGAGGGGCCCCTCTCACCTTCTTTGCAGATGGAATCAAGAACTCTCAGGGTTCAGCTGCAGATGCGGAAGCTGCTCTTTGCCGACCGGCGGGGAGAGAGCAGGAGGCTCTATGCTAAATCCCTTTTTATCAGTTTCCATTAAGTTTTCTCCCTGAGTGATTTTCTCCTCTGGCAGCTGGTAATTGAAACAGAGTGGCTATTTCCAATGCAGAGTCATTGCTTGTTTTCCACTAATGCTAATGAAAAGAGGGGTGTGCAGCTCTGCCTCGGCTCCATTGGAGGCTCTGCAGCTTGTTCTCCAGCTTGGGCTTCCTTTCATCCTCAGTTTCTGGTCCAGATCATCCCAGTGCTGCATATCCCCCAGCACCACTACAGAGCAGGACACAGGGCATGTCAAATCCATAACCTTCTCAAGATCCTCCTGATCTACGCGGGGCTCTCCCCAGGCTCAGTCCCAGTCCTCTCCTGATTTCCATGCAGTTGGCTGGGTGCCAAGGACCACTGGTGTGGCCCATATGTGCAGTTCAGAGTGGGTCAGCAAGAGCTGAGCTCATGTGAGCTTCTGAGTTATGGAGCATCTTTCCAGGTGGCCACTCAAGGCCTTATTTCAGCCCAGTGGCCTATGCATGACTGCAGAAGATGCTCTCAGAAGAGCTGCAATCATGTCTCAAAGAGCTCAGCCCCTCATGTGTGTGTACTCCAGCTTTAAGTTAAATGCAGTTTGTCCTCCTGGCTTCTAACATGGCTTTCCAATTTTCCTTCTCCAGCCAGCAGCACTCTGGAAATGCCTGGGGAGACTAAGCCTTGCCAAGAACCAAAGCAGGACTCGGCCTTGGGCACTGGGAATGACTTGGCAGCCGCGGACACGAGCAGTAACCACGGGCCCAGCCCGACACCGGCCACAGCGGAGACCCTCTCAGACGCGGCTCCACCAGCGGAGGGGGAGACTTGCAGCCCCGCAGGTTCCTTGCCATGGCCAGAGGCCCCCGAGGAGCTGCCGCCCTGCCCTGACACCCTGGGTTTCCCCAAGCCCCTCAAGCAGCTGGAGGAGGTGAAGCAGATGGGGCAGAGGAGCAACAGCGACAACTCCAGCGTCAAGGAGAATGGCGTCGGGGGCACGTCCGAGGCAGCGGCCATGAGCGAGGAGAGGAAGGCACTGGCGTCTGAGCTGGGCAAGTGCATCGAGGACTTCCGGAAGATCAAAATCCCTGCGGCCTTTCCCAACAAGAAGCGGCAGTGGCAAAGCGAGCTGCTCAAAAAATACCATCTCTAGGAGGACGGGCTGCCACTGAGGCCTCCACCAAGGTGAGGGAGCCCTGCTCTGGGTGATCGGAGTGTCCCCACTGACATCCCCTGGATGATGGGTGACAGAGGTGACCCCAGACATGCAAAATGAAGGGTGTGTGTGTCACTGGCTCGGCCCCATCCCCGGGCTGCAGGCCTACAGCCATGGCACCAGGCTTCTTACCACAGCAGAGGGGAGGGCTGGGGGACATGGTACCTTAAGTGGCTTAAATGCAGGTGGGGAGGTTGGGAGAATGCAGCTCCCAGGACGCTTGTTCAAGGCCAAGTATACCATCCGGCAGCATCACTCACACTCATGGGAATTATTTATATTGACATTTCAAAAATAAAATATAGTGGACGTGAAAAAAAAAAAAGAATTTTAGTCTCCTAATCTCTTTGGAACAGATGTTTGAATACAGTTATTCAAAACCACACCAGTGATTTAGTCATGGAGTTTACTTGAAGTTAATGGAAACTGTACATGTCACTCTCCTGTGTTCTTCTCACAATTTGTTTACACAAACTCTTGAGCACAATCAAGTCCATCATTCAGGTCTATGTCCAGAGATGTGCCTATGAGATGGCACTGCCTCTGGGAAGCTGTACCCTGTGTCCTGCATCGTCCCCCATGCCCTGCATCCCACCACCTCCAGCACCAGCCTTGTCCTTCAGCAGATCAGAGATGTTTGCTGTCTGTGGACAGCACCTTTGCTTGCTACAGCTCTTGGGATGGTTCAGGGAAATCTCTGCATATCCCAGAGAAACCATCTCATGCTCTGACCTTGATCTTCAAACAGCTCCACAGATGAAGAATAAGAAAGAAACATCCAAGGAGTAAGCACCAGAGCAGCCCTCTTCCTCTGATGAAATGCACAGAGGAATTTTGGCTTCTTTTTTAGATTAAACAAAAAAATCAAGTGAAAAACTTGCCAAGTTTTTGCCTTGGTGATGTTCTGTCGAGAGTGAGCAATTGCTCAGCCTGACAAGGAAGCAGACACGAGAGGTCAGATTTGCATTCTTTTCCCTTTTATATGCAGCCCTACTACAGACGTGTTTATAGAAATCTGGCCGGCCAGAGCAACGCAGCATAACACTGGCCAATATCCCTTTCGAAGCACAGTTAGCAGCCAGTGAAAGACTCAGTAAAGTGGGAAACCGCATCATCCTGAGTCTCTAGCCCAGGCCTTGCCATTCCTGGGAGGCAGATGGACACAAGAATGAAAGAGCTGCCAGAAGAGATTGAATCAGTACATTGTGTCTGGAGCCTGTGCATGGTTGTGTTGGAAGGAGTAGAAGGAGCTACTAAAGCTGTTCCTAGTGCTAAGAGCAGCTGTTGAACACTGGTCCCTCCTGCTCAGGACAGCGTTCTCCTGCCCAAGCCTGAGAGTAAAGGATGGTGGGGACGTCCTTGCAGCAGTCACTGGGGGAGGCTGCCACCACCCCAAAACTGGGTTCTTGATCACAGGGGCAGACTGACTTGAGAAAGAAAATGGGTGACTTGTGCTTGGCAGAAGCCCTTGGAAGACTTTCCGTCACCTTTTGGCAGCTCTTTGATGACATTCACCACAGGTAGCTGCTCTGACTGTAAATGCCAAGAAGTGAAAGAATTTGCCTGTCTTAGCTTATGCCAGTTCTGCACACACACACAAAAAAGAAAAATGAACAAACTGGGGCCCAGCCAACTGAAATGACCTTTAGGAAAGAATTCCCAAGTGGTTTGTAAGGTTGTGATGCAACAGAAATCCTGTCTGGTAAATAATAATGAAGAAACATCAGCACTGCTTGAGCCTCTGGGCACTCAGCCCCAGAGGTTGAATTTAACATTCAGGGGACCTGTACATGTTAGGTTGTCAAAAAGCAATTTTGAGACCTCCAGACTTTACCTACAGGTGAGTAGTGATTGTGATCTGATGTGTGAATTTTCTGCCTACTGTATGGTGTAAAATAGGAAATTGGAGGAGTTCTTCTTGAAAGCTGGAGCAGGGTTTAAAAGTCAGTCTTGCTTTAAGATGGAAGTGGGCACTAAAAGTAGGCGCAGCAGGAGAACCTGTGGGTGCTTTCACAAATTGCACTTGAGAAGTTTTCACACGTAATTAACCACCGGAAGAAACCATTGCTCTGGATATTGCGTAGCCAGGTACTCCAGGACTTTCTAGTTATGTTTTATATAACTGACTCTATTTTTAACTTAATCTGCAATTAATTGGAAACTGGAGCTTACTGGAACTGTAATTAGAGCTTTTCCACAGCTCCTTCCATTTCCAGGGTCTCGGGAAGCTGTATATCCCTCACCACATACATCCCATTCACCTTAATTCTCCCCATCTGTGGCAGGAGAACAACCAGCCTCACAGTGAATAACAACAGAGCAGAGTACAGTTGAATACAGCTCAGCATCAGGTCACGATGCTGTGAAAAGCATCAAGACCTTCTTTCACCTTCCTACACTCAGCAGTTTCATTGCCTCTGTCTTGTTGAATAAGATCGCTGGTCGCTTGTGTGATATTGAGTTCAGTGTTGTCACCTTTTCCCTAGGAAAATTGCCACTTACTGACATGCATTAGGAATGGGGCAACTACCACTTACGGCTTTCTCAAATTTCCAAATCATAATAAATCTACCTGGGTAAAACTGAAATAGGAAAAGGCATTAGGAGGGGAAAAAGCTGATTGCACAGGACTGCTCCAAAATAACTAATATCCAATGAATTTAAGGAATGAGTGTAAAGGAACCGTTAATTATTAATAGTATCATTTAATTTTTGGGCTAAGCAATTAGATCCAGAAAGCAATTCCTTCAGAGACTGCAACAGTAATCAAACTATGAAAGGATAATTTGCAATTTTTTTTTCCTTAATTATTTTGCAGTTCTCAGCTGGAAATGTAAATTTGGAACAAAAAAGGCTTACAGCTTTTTAGAGAAAATCTATTGCAAATTGCCAGGGAACAAAAGCACCAGTCTTTGGTAATTTTCATAGCCCATTGCTTAGAATGGTGCATCTTAGCTGGGTTGCCCATCCGGAGCAGTGCACTTCGGTCACCAGTCTTGGTTCTCTCTGTATCCTCAGGCTTAGATGTTCTCCTGCAGGACATAGACCTGGACCATCCTGCTACAGACTAAAGGACAGGCAGATACGGACAAACCAAGCTGAACGACTTTCGGGATACTGACTACTCCATCTGAGCCCCAAACTCAGATCAGAAATGCTCCAACATGGACTTCTGCATCTAGGCTCATTGCTAAATAAAAAAGTCAAATATTCGCAGTGGCATCGCCTTAAATATCATGTAATTCATCTGTGGTTCTTTCCTAGGCAATAATAACTCCTTCTCTTAATTCTGGTGGGAATAGGAATGAAAACTCAGATTTCTGATGTAGGCCACACAAATACCCGTGCTGCAATGTGGTTTATGTGCGTGCGCGAGGGGGGCATCGGGGACGTGGAGCCTTCTGCATCATTAATAGCTGCTGCTCAGCCTCTTGGAAGAGCTGCCCGGAATGGCACAGCTGGGTTTGCTCTGATGCAGGAGGAAACCAGGAGCTTTGAAGCACAGCTCCTCTGAGGGGGTTGTATTTACTAATTTATCTCCGCTCGGCTCTGGCGGAGGAAGCCTGTTATTGAAGAGGTTTGGGGCTGAGTGCCCAGGGACACCCACCCTGCATTTACACTACAGACAGCCTCTGGCAACACTGCAGGAAGCAGCCCAGCATGGAGAGGCTCCTGCCTCCCTCTTAACTCTACGGTATCTCTGAAGCCCCATCTCACCCAGAAATAACCCAGTCCCCCAAGGAATGGCACAATGGAAAAGATGTCTGCGAAAGCAAGGATGTCTGGAAGCCCTGGCAGCAGACGTGGTTGTCACCCTTCTTTGCTTCTTTGCTCAGTGGCAGCAACAAGGGGTTTCTGTCGTGGGCCAGACCCTAGTGTAGGTCAGAGGGGTTCAACAAAACTGAGTCCTATCACAGGTACCTGAGACACTTAAAACTGAAATACACAGGAATCATTCAGCAGAAGCACATCCAGCCACTTGGAACTAGTACCATGACTCATTCCTGTTTATTCTTTAACATTTGTCCTTTATTCAAAACAGGTCTCTGTTCTATTTAATTGGGAAAATCCATTTTCATTTGTCTTTATGTTGGGGTAATTAATGATTTTTCAGAGGAAAACCAGCTTCGCCCCATTTCGCTGAATAAAACATGTGGCTTTTGTCAGGCTTGTGCAACAACCAGAGCACAGTGCTAGGCAGGACTCACTCGATCGTTGCAGCAGCTGTCAACACACAGCAGAGCTTGAGCAAAGCGTGGAGAGAAGAAAGGTGCAGTCATGGCTTTGATAGGGGTCTGGCAGTCTCTGGACACCTGTGCTCTACTCTGAAGCCCACAAGACATGAGGTTTATTTTCTTCCAGATACTTTGGTTCTAGAAATATGAAGTACACACTATTTGTGCAAGAGTACCAATAGCACAGGTGTCCTTCATAAGGTACCTGAAGTCTACATTGAGTTAGGAATGATTATTCTTGGTAAATGTCTTAGCTTTTGCCTTCAAAGCAAAACTGATGTCTCTCCTAGGCTTTCTAGCTGCAATGCAGTGTTGACACATCTGTGTCTCCAAAAGCAACGGTGAAGGTCACAACACTTAGCACAATTCAGGCTGCAGGTCTAAATCCACTTTGTTTCCATCACTTGAAGGTAGTGTGACCATGAAACAGGCTGTGTGGGAGCTCAGTGTCCTCAGTCAGCCTGACCACCCCAATTATCCTCTTTGCTGGTGATTACACGTGTTTGCTGCTAGCAGAAAGCAGGTGAAGTGCCCAGCTGATGCATGGTCACGTAACATACCTTGTCCTGAGCCATGAGCTCCCACTCTGTCTTGATAACAGTGCAGAAGAATCAGAGATCACTGGGACAGCACACGATCTCCTGCCACACAATCTCATGCCAATGGAATAAACATCCTAGCTTCTCCTCTGTATTTATTTTCCACAAATGCCTCAGCTTTGCTTGAGCAGCAGGAAGCCATTAATTATCCCGTGACACTGTTCCACAGGCATCCCTTAATTGAATGTCATTATCCCTTAATTAATTAAATACCAATTAATTATCAGGAACATTGCATGACATGTAATAAATGCCATCAGCTAGTTGAGACAGAATTATTTAAAACCCAGTAAACACGGTCCAAACAAAAATGACCAGGAATTATCCAGTGAAGAAAAATAAGGATCTTACAGACATTTCACTGGACAGACTGGGACACACATACGGGCAGGCCTCTTTGGATTCAAGAGGCAAGAAAGCTGGACCTTTGCTTTGCAGACAGACAGATGCCTTGGCAAGCACAGCATCAGCTGAGCTCATCTGAAACCTATGGATACAAAGTTGGTTCAGAAAGTCCTTGCAGGCTTCTTTACCATGGTGCTGATTCAGTGAATTAGAAATATTTCATGGAAACACACTGGTGAATGAAGTGATTGTCCCATCTTTGTTGGGCTAAGGTCCTTACCCTTAGCCCATATCCTACAGACTCATTGCTGCAGGTTAGGGATTTCCTAATAAAGAGCATCATCTCCCTCCCAGTGATCCAGTGACAAAACCAGGGTAACACAGAGCCCCTGCCTCCCCAAGCCTGACTCATGTGTGAGTTATAATTAGTTAGAGCTGCAGTGGTCACGGGCTTCCCAGCAGTCAGACAGACCTCGCAGGTCTTGGCAACGTGGAGCTCAGCAGAACCTGGCGCATGAAGCCTCGTGTCCTCTCCCTCCCACACCCCTCGGAAGCGAGACGCTCTCTATGTCTGCAGCCACAGAGGAGTTAAACCCTAACGTGGCTCCAGATTCTGCCACCCAAGCGGAGATAACAGCCGCTCGCAGACTAGCATTTAATGGCCGCAAGGGAGGACTGTAAATGGATTATATTCTTATTTTAAACTGGCAATAGAACCGGGAGGAGATATGAAGGGAGAAACAAAGACGTGCACAGGTGCAAAAGGAAGAAGATGAAATAACTGGCCTTCCAAAGTATCCTCTTGTATAAATATCTCTATTTGGAAAGGTTGTCATCAAGCACCTTTAATCTCATGCTCTCACCTTGCAAGGATGCTATCGCGGTAGGAACGCTTATGAACTCACTCTCTGCCTCTTTCCTCAGGCATCAGAAAGGCCCTACAATGACTATGTTGCTAGCAGGAAAACCAGCTTGTTCTAATAAAAGATGAGGGGATGGGACTCCGGGAGCACCATTTCCAGTCTGCAGCATCCCCTCCACCGCAGACACCTTCCCAAGGAGGCTTTCCTGGGCAGGCTGGCGTTGGTTCAAGGCAGCAGTGCCCTCTCAGGTGTAGGGAGGGAATTTGGCTGCAGCTGCAGGTGGCAGAGAGACTCAGACACAAGAGGTGGGTGCATCTTAGCAAGCCAGAATGGGGCCACATAGCGCTTTAAGAAACATTGCACTAAACTATGTGTCTTGGTAAAAATGATATGGGGAATTGTCAAAGTTGCTCCAAAAATTTAGGCATCTTCCAAAAGGGGAGAGGGATTGCAGCCAGGGGGATGCAGGGCTGCTTCCATCTCTATTTCCTTTCCCAAAGTTACCTCAAAGCTGCCGTCAATCCTTTCCCCACCTGCACTGCCTGAGTCGTGGCCACAGCAGGCACATTTTAAGGGGGCGGCAGAAAATGTTTAGCAATCAGGAAGCAGTACTGCTTGGGACTGATCATTATCATTTCAAAAACCAGAGCAGCTGATCAAAATAGTTCATTGTGCAGCAGGCAAAGAGAAAAAGAGCCTGTTTGGTTTAACAGCACAAAATGATTTAATTGATATAATGATCCTAATGTTCTATTAAAGGAACCATGCAGCCTGAGTTATGTCAGATAAACTCATTTTTTTTCCCTCTTGTGCAATTAAAATGATCTATGTCTATTTCCCAGGCACTGGGAGATCAAAACCGGGATTGATGAACTTTCCGGAAACTTTAAATCAGTCAAAGAAAAAGAATATTTCATTAAAAGCCCAAATCTCACCCACTAGTGGTCAGCGGGGGCAGGAAAGGCAGGACCAGATCAGTCACAGAGATTGGTACAAGCCACTGATGGGGATGAGTGTCTGTGTTGCGAGTGCTCCCTGGAGGAGAGGCTCACCTAGCTTTGGAGCAAGCTGGGCAGATGATGCTCTCTGAGGACAGCAGACATCTTGTTCCCATCAGTTTTCAGGCTCAATTATAATTCCCAGGGAGTTATTTACTAAATGGTTCATAATTGCTAATTGGCCACTGAGCCCTCAGGGGTTTAGTTAGGTCTCTGCTAGCGAGTTGGACCTACTACACCTCTGTTTCTCAGGGTAATGCAGGAGAAAGCCAGGAGCTAGGACAGGCTATGCCACAGACATGGGGGTTTCTCTATGTTGTCTAAGTCCTTGCAGCTCACTCTGTGATGAGGGACAGAGTTCACGCTGTGTTGACTTGAGCTCTGTCATGAGCACTTGCCAAGTCACTGGTCACCTTGACCATGCAGGCACAAGTGGTGCTTCTGCTCCTAGCCCGAGGATCAGAGCTTCACATAACGGTTAGTGTGGACTGTGGCTGCAGCATGGTCCAGTGGTGAGACCTGATGCTGAAGCACCCGTCGGCTGGGGCATTGGAGCAGCTGCAGAGGATGTAGTTGCTAAGGGGCAGAGAGAAGCCCCGGCACCTTGGGGAATAAAGGGACATGCACCCAGGAGATCGTGACTTCAGGAATGATGGATAAGTAGCACAGAAAGAAGGGGGTATTTGTACGTTCCTTCCATACCTTCTTGTCAGAGACTAAAGCATTTAAGTCCTGTTATATTATCACACAGAAAACCCAAGAGGGCTTTGCCTACATAAGGAAAACATATTACAGTCTATACCTAACCACCATTAGTTACAGACTGTGCCTATCTAAACACTGCAGGGAAATTAAGCTGCTGATCTGTTTGTTTAATGCTTTTTCCATACTCACTTATTAGAGATAAACAGCTTTGATCTCCTGGGACCCCCCTTGCCAGGCCAATACTCTTATCAATTCTTACGGTGAGTTTTATTCCAGTTTCTTCTTTTTGTTTTTCCATTCTCACCATGTCTCCGCGGAGTGAGCAGTAGCATTGGAGTGCAATGCAGTGCAAACATCTGCTATGTCTTTTCTAACTCAACATAGGAGCTTTGTCCCAAAGTCTCTCTTGAGAATGTTGTCTGTCAGAAGTCCCCTTTCTACTTTACTTAGCAAGGAACTCGAGGGCACCCCCAAGGTAGAGAGAACCAGACATCAACCGCTTTCTATGACAAAATGGAGAAATTACATAGCTCCATCCCAAAGTCCCCATAGGCCAGAGCCTGCACAAGAATTTTGCTGTGTGGGACAGCTGGTAGCCAGGCAAAACCTCTTGAAAAATGTAGGATCCATTTCAGAGTGAATAATAAACTCACTAGAGTGACCAAAAAGGAAAGGAGCCATCTTCATGTCAAAGTCTGATTCACCATCCTCAGGTTTTGAGGCCAGAAAAGGTGTACCTGGATGGCAATCAGGATACCTGCTGGATGACCAAATGGTCCCCTTGGCCCTAAAATCTGAGCGTCATCACTGGAACTGAGCATGTCAGTGGTAACAAGGTCTTGAGGCTTGTTCTACATGGTACCTTCCACCAAAGGCAACCAGCCCATGACCACAGATCTTCCAGATTATCTTCAGCGAGGCTCCGCGCTACTTCACAAACCAGAGGAAGACACAGCCCTTGGTCCACATGGTTGTTGTGATCCAAGTGCTGCTTTCTTGCAGTGGTGCAGCTGCAAAAATTGAACATGCAGGAGTCAAATGGATGAGATGCTGCAACCAGCTCTATTCCAGAGAGACTGCAGTCAAATCTTCCAGCTCATCTCAGGGGCAAGGACATGTTTTTTTCACAATCAAGAGTGTCCAGAGTTGCTGAAGAACCCAAACAACCTGCATGGCAAAAAAGAATTTGCTACACACCTCATGGCTAGTGGACGCATTGCTGATGACAAACTAAGACCCTGGCTTCCAGATAAGTCTCAATATTTTAGCAGCTAATGCTGTGTAATTTCACAGCAATTATATATTGCCCACAGGAATAAGAGCAAATTACAACAAGGAGGTGCAAGAAAACCCAGTTGCCATTTAAAAGACAGCAAACAGCCACAAAGTGTAGCTGGTGTGTAATTAAATAAAATTTGCTCAGTAAACAAGGAAATATTTATTGCACAGTGACTTGGTCATGAGAAACTGGGGCCAAGAGATTTTCAGCAGAAGCAAGTCATGAAAGCTAGAACATTTTGCAGAAATCAGCAGAGATAGGCAAAAAACAAAGTATTTTGGCATTCCAAAATTCTAGTTTACTCATATCAAATAATGCTGCCAGCATGTAAAATAAAATAACTTTGCTTTGTCTTTATTATTTCATTTCATTTATTTAGATTTTTATGTTTAATATTTCTTGTAGAGATATTAACATGTACATAACAGAATACAATATTAACTCTTATTTCTAATCCAGAAACATCTTTACTGAAACAAAATATTTTGTGTCATCAGAGAGAAACAATTTGGGTTTTCTGATATGATCTGGCATTTTCAGATATTAGCTGATATTTTTGAAATTGTATGCATTATGTTTATTTACTTTTTTTGATACATTCTACACACCCCTATAAACTCTGCAGGAGCTCGGGTCCCAAAATACTGTGGAGAAATGCTTGGTGACCTGCTCGAGCACTTAGCACACAAAAATATGGAACTATTGAATAATCAACGTTTTATGATCTCATGTAGGCAGTGAGGGGACATTCTCTGGTGAGTTATTCTAGTTTGTCTTTCTTAGTTTGGACTATTCATTTCTTTATACAGTTCACTGTGTCTTGCTAGAGGAGCACGAGTTTGGAATGGTTATGTAATTATTTGTCTTTAAAATACTCCACCAGAACTTAGAGCTTTGCAGGAGTTTTACAGTAACATAACTTGAAATAGATTCATAACGCAAATCTTGACCCTGCAAGCCACTAAGCAGCTTTGGAAAGTACAGAGATTTTATCAGATTTGCCTGCAAAGACAGACTGCTGTGAAAACAGGTCCCACCAGGGACCAGCCGTGGGAGGCAGTAGATCTGGATTACCCTAGTTTTGCCACTGGATCACTGGGAGAGAGATGATGCTCTTTTTTTTAGGAGACCACAGTCCCCAACCACAGCAATCTTGATGGTAGGTATTAGCACATATATCCATTTTAGCTCTGTTTTCAAAGGACCTTCACCTGTCCTCATGGTAATTCTCTGTAGGTAAATCTGCTCTCAGATTCCCCTGAAGCCTTCCCTTCTCCAGATGAACTGATTCTCTGTACAAGTCCAATAAAAACTTCCATCCTCCGCAGAACAGCTCTTCTCTATCCCAGATATGAGTGAGGATCTGCTAAGGTAGGTCTGCATTGCTGATAGATAGACACCTACTTCTCCTAGTACTGTTCCTGTGCAACATGTGGCTGGGCCTTTATCTTCCCTTTTACGACCACAGTCTGCTATTACTTCTGTTCCTGGACTGAATCCCAGGTTCTCAAAGTCTCTGATGGGCAAAAGGTGAGTGAAAAGCAGCCAAACCTTTGGGGTTGTCCATTAAAGTGTCTCTGAGCTGAAAGTTCTGCATGCAGTGCTAGCAGTGGTCATTAGACCTGGAAAGGGACATGCATTAAAAATTTATTCTGCAGTCATTTTCTTTACTGATCAGCTCAGTGAAAGGCTGGAACTTGTGAACCTCAGCAGAATGGCCTGACCTGCCTTTAAAAAAGGCAGATTTGGTTGGGGAGGGTGGGTAGTAGTTTGGATCTGTACAGGGGCCAGCAGGATTTGTACTTGTTTAGACCCCGTTGCATCACTTATATTATGGAAATGCAACAGTTGCTCTTGAAGGAAGGTTAAAAAAGAAAAGAAAAAAGAAACAGGAACCCATCAATCCAAATAGCTTTGTCCCTTTAATATTTTAACAACTGTCCCGGAGAAGCACAGTATGTGAGAGACATTAAATGTCTCCTCTGTTAATAAAGAGTATTTATGGGAATACTTTTATTGCCAGCTGACATTTCAGTACTGAGCACAATGGGGTGGTTGCCACTGAACAGCACTTTTTCCCCACCTTTTCTGCATTGGAAATGTTATCTTGATTTTTCAAAGTCAGCAGTTGGGATCAAAGGGCAAATCAGACACTGCAGTGAAGACTCAGCTTTGGGTATTGGGGAAACAGTTTAGTTTCTTTTTTCCATAGAAGTGACATTGCAGGGTTTTTCCTGCAGTGGGACTTGAGTAGCAGAGGGTGTGGAGCAGGATATGAGGTCTCTCCAAGTACACAACACATCCGTCTTCACATTACCTACCTTGAAAACCTTTGACAAGATGCTAGGTGGTCTTTCAGAGCTTACTATGGAAAAAAAAAAAAAAAAAGACAGAGAGAGAGAGAGAAAAAGAAAGAGACAGAGCATATTTAATGCCTTAAGATCAGGAAGGTTTCTTTGGTAGGATCAGATAGTCAGATCTTTCCAGTGAGTGCTTTGAACCTGATGAACAAGGAGAGAAACAATCAACAGCATGGACAGAAATGTGGTGAATCCAAGTCTCTGCACACTTCATTGTGGTCTTCAACACACCATGGAGATGTGGCCATCAGGACCTACTGAAGAGTGAGATGCAGGGAGTGAGGCATCTTGGTAGCCCAGTGCTGCTGTAGGCAACAGCTTCTCGCTGTCCACATATTGCCTCACAAGAGCACTTACCATCTGCAGAGACTGCAGAGAAGCTGCACTGAAACAGGTGTTCTAATCATAATATTTTGATCCTTTTAGGAAACTGTAGTACAGTGAGTTTTTCAATTTCAAACATACAGTTGACCCAGGTGTCTGCCCTTCACTCATCCCCAGAACAAGACATGACACATGGTTACCTCTGGATGTCGGTCTGGATGTCTGTCTCTACAGTCAGATATCTTTTTGTTGGTTCTTTTTCTTTGTATGTTTTCTACTTTAGCTTTTTGTCTTATATATTTTAAAACATTGTTCTTTGAAAGTGCTACCAAGCAACAGATGCAGAAAGCAAAGAGACTGAGGTGAACAGACAGCCAATCGGCAAGCAGAGAGCATCTGCTCACCCCAAGGCAGATGGTACCTTTGGGATGAGCTGGTGGCAGACCTTGTTTTACCAACACAGCTGCGGTCAGGTGAAACACCAGAGATGTGAACAGACCCATAAAAGCGGCCCTGCTGGCGACCAGTACAGCTGATTCAATAGGTGGTTTATGGACTCAACTATCAGGAGCCACCCATGGTACAACAGCTCAGAAGAAGAATCCAAAGATAAATTAAAGAGAAGATGGGAAAAACTCAGTTGAGATCAAGCTTGCACCAGCAGAAATTTATCTGGTCTCCTGAAAAAAAAAAAAAATCCGTATCTTCATGCTGATTCTTATGCCAAATCTCAATCCAAGATAGATTGTGGGTTTACGATAGGAGGTCAAACAACCGCATGTATATTGACTTCTTGGTTTCTGAAAATAAATTAATTTTTCTTACAAGTAAATGCTGGCCGTGGCTTCGCCTCGATCGATGCTTACTTCTTGGTTCAGTAAATCATGATAATCACTTCAAGTGAAGGCAGAGCCTTTTGGCTTCTCTTTCTGTTCTCTTTCTGTTTCTATGTTCTTTATTTTCTTGGGGGAAAAGTTTGAGTATGCTGAATGATGATGAGCCAGGAAAGACCCCAATCATCCTGAAATGCCTTGAAAAAACACCATCCAGTTACTATTATCCAAATATAAAGAGCCAGCAACCATGGATATATTCCCTTGCAACTACTTTTTTATGAATGAAATTTCTTTTGAAATGCAGTGAGAAGGATGCTTTGCTTCAACATTGTCCCCTGCAGTGTCGGAGGCTGAAATAATCACAGTATTTGTAACACAGTGCTGCAGATGATATCAATGTCTACAGCCAAGATATACTGAATATATTGAAATATACTGAAGACAGCAGACTGAGGAGAATTTAGAACTATACAAACTGTTCAGTTTTAATCACTTAAAGCAATTCTAGAGTTTATTATAACTCCATTCATTTTTTGAGAATACTGGCATCTATTTATTCTTGTATCCCTGATTTCTGTTTTTAAATACATTGTCACAAGCCTGGAGTCACTCCTTTGGCTTTGGGCTCCAGCTTTACACAGATGGCAATGGGAGCAGATTCATAAAGAAATTTAAGCCTCGGTGGCAACTTCCCAAACTGACAGCTCGCCCCAGCCTCCAGAGAAGCCAAAGCACAAAGGGGATAAAGAACTGCCTGCTTGGCAGGAAAACGGAGGCCAGGAGACAAACATTTCCCAAAATAAACCCCTGGAGCTCTATGTTATCCCTGAAGCCATTGAACTGAGGGATGAGTAGAAAAGTGGAATTTCTATCTCCTGAGAAATTAGGATATTTTCACATTTAGTTTTCTCCAGAATCAGGATGAAAGGTGAAATATGCAAACTTTTTGTAAAACAGAAACTCTGAAGCTGATTGGGTAAATTCTGAAAAAGATAAAATCTCTGACCTGGAGTGCTGAACGCTGGCCGTGCTCAGAGGAGCCCAGGATGTGCCAAGGAGCTGTTGTGGAGCCAAAATCCTCAGTTTTCTTTCAACTTTTTGGAAGGAAGAAGCAATGGCAAAGGGATAGAGCAGATGGTGGAAGGAGGAGCAAAAGAGAAGCCCCATGGCGTAACTTTTAGGCAGAGGGGGAAAGAGACAGAGATTCTTTTTATCTTTATATCTTTTTATCTTTATCTTCTTTATAGAAGAAGATAAATGTCTTCTTTGCAGGAATGACCCGGACAGAAAGCAAGATGAACTGGGGATATTAACTCTGGGCTTCAGGAGTACCAACATGAGCAAGTTCAGGGGGAAAAACATAACCAAAATATTCAAGGTCAGGCTATTATCGCTGCTTGTGCTGTTTTTCTCCAGGCTGCTGCAAAAGCGAGTGGCCAAGGGCTCCAGGGAATTCTGGGCTGCCAATGTCCAGCCCCTCCCAAATCTTTCTAGACCACAGGGTTGTGGCTGCAAACCACACTGTGTGTCCGGACCACACTGGGCATCTCTGGAAAGAATTTTGTTCCATCTTCTTTACACCATCCCTTCAGATATTAATACACATTGATAACATCCCCCAGAGCCTTCTCTTCTCTAGACAGTCCCAAGAGAGGAGGCTCTCTCAGCCTCTCCTCAAAGGAGGGATGTTCCAACCCCCTTGTTCATCTCAGCAGCATTTAATGGACTCCCTACAGAATGTCCATGTCTTTTGTACTGGGTAGCCCAGTACTGAATAGAGGGGCAGGATCATCTCCCTTGACCTGTTGGCAACATTCCTCCTCATGCAGTCTAGAATGTCATTGGCCTCTTTGGCCACAAGGGCACATTCCTGGTTTATGGTCCTCTTGTCCACAAGGTTCTTCTCTACAGATCTGTTTCCCAGCAGGTCAGCCCTAGCCTCTACTGATGTATGGGGCTAGATGACAGCTAGCTAGATTCAAAACCTTGAATCTTTTCAAAACAAATCCCAGACCTTGTGGTGTAACCAAAGTTTGCATTTCTGGGAAGGAGAATGGAGAAAACCTGGTGAGGAGAAGTGTAAAAGAATGCAGAAAGGATAACACCTCTAGGCAGTCCCCCACCGCATGTCTGTCAGAGACACTTGCTGCTCTCCTAACATCTGCTTCTGCAGACAGCCTGGGGACCTGGATAAAATCAAGGTACAGTAAAAATCCAGCAAGCAAGAACTGAATGTTCACAAACTGGAAGCATCTCTTGTTTTTATAGTATTTTTTTTTCTGACAGCAGAGGAATGTCTTTGAAACCAAAAATCTCCTGAAAAGGCAGTGCGCAGCGGATTGTGTTGATATTATTTCTCTTTGTGTATTTAAATGTTAGGGTTCATGATAACTGATGCCCCACAACTGCAGCCTGGAGAAGAGGGGAAAGGAAGAGAGCTCCTTCCTGACCTTTAGACGCTGACCACAACCTGGGAGCAAAGCCAGATAACGCATAAAAGACTCTCAGTGTAGGACTCCTAAACGCCCAGCGCCATGTAGCGACGACACATGTAACCAAAGGAGACAGCTTCCTACTTTAGCTAGAAAAATGAAGAGCAGGGGAGAAAATGAAAAGGAAAAGAGTCTGCAGCTCATCGTGGCATTAATATATGTAAATGGAAATGAGCAGTTTCCCACCCTTGAGCAAAGCAATCAGGTCCGTAAGGCACGGTGGTGAAACTCTCTTGCTCCAGCCTCAAGCCAGGCATCACTAGGGAAATCCCAGGTTCAGTTCTGGTAAAGATAACAGCAGGATCTCTCCCAAAGATCTATGTAGGAGAAAATATGAGGGCATCATTTACAGATTAACTGTTGACTTCAAGAGCTACAATTTTCAGGGACCCAAGATGAGATATTTAGAGGTATTTCAGAAAATATAAAGACCTCACTTTCTGGTGAATGAAAAGAGCTCCTGTGAAACCTTTTTAGAAAAACTGCTGGGCATATCCACATGCTGCTGTGCTCAGTTCAGCATCCGGACCACCCCGGTCCACCCGGATCCAGGGTGATTATCCAGAGCACCGCTCCTCCCAGACTGAACCCAAGGGAAGCCAAAGGGATCTCCCTGGGAGCTACAAGATATTCTGGCATCTCCTAACAGCAAAAACAGGGGCTGTCCTGACAGGATGGTGAGGTGGCATTTGAGCAGAATTGCTGTGGGCCTTCTGCTCCCCATGCATATCCTCCTAGCAGCAAAGTCTCTAGCAGTTGGAAAAAAGTCCTAGCAGTTCTAGCTCCCTAAATAGTGTATGAAGAGAGAGAGATTTTCACAGCACATTGCATCCATTGGTTTAATCCAGCCACTCCTGAAGCCATAAATAGAACTGGTGCATCCTCCCACTAGGGATGGGAGCTGATCCCATGGGTAGAGCATGCGGTGTAGGAATTTTGTACACGGTCAGAATAAAGCCATCCTGATCATTTTCCTCACTAGTGCCTGCCAACCCATGTTTTCCCCGTACATCTGATCAGAGTAGCCTCTTATATAGGCAATGCAGTCCCACTGTGCTCCTCTGTGCTCTTAAGGCTCTTGGAAAGGTGATCCAGGACCTCCTTCTGCCCCTCGCACACTCAAGCACGATCGATTTCTGTGCAGCATCTGCTCTGGCCATTGTATTGCTCTTGCATTCTGCAAAGGATGTGTGAATTTCAATGACAATTCTTGGAAAGATCCATATCTTGACAGAACATGCAGTTACCTGCCAAATAAAAGCTAGACCTTGGGATTGTTTGAGGTGAGTGATGTTATAGGAAAACCGAGCACTAATTGCATTTTGAAGAGCCACTTGTGGTCTTCTCTGCACATCTCCATCGAAACATTGGCCAGTGCTGCTTACCAGATCATCTTTCCTAATGATGGCCCCAGGCCATCGATCTCTGGAGACTGGAAGCAACAATAGAAAGGCCTGGTTATAATGAATTGACCTGCAAATGAGCAACTTACAGAAAAAATACTGCCAAGCACAGAAACTCCAAGGGAATTTTCTTTGAATGCTTGAAATGGTGTCACCCAGGACACATTAGCCTAAGCCTAGGTCAGGCTTTAAGTAACCTCTGACAAGGGTTATAGTGATACATGCAGTGGCCTCAAAGGCTAACACTTGGATTTGGCCCTGTAGCAGTACCTCATTTTGGGCTAGGAACGTGCAGAAGTCCCCTGGTTAGGGTCCCCTGGGTTCGATCCCAGATCCTTAGAAACCATGGGAATTCACTCCTGTGATGAGAGGGCGAAGTCCCACAAGGGAGAACAGTGTGTTGACCTCCCCGTGGGGCCAGCAATTAAACCTGGTTGGATGTGGAGGAATCTTTCCTAAGAAGTTTTAAGAAGGAGCATGATTTACTGACAGCACTTGATGTGTTCTGTCACTCAGTCCAATTTACCACTCAAAATAAAAACTGCGCTGCAGCAAGCCAGGAGGGAGCAGTGCCAGGCCAGGGGCTGTGTAATTGAACAGCGAAATGAGGCATGGCCGGAGGGAGCACGGATACAGGTGCCTGCTCTTCTGGCCTTCTAAAAGAGGTGGTGGGCAGAGGAAGGGAGGGCAGGGGGTCCCCTCCCGCTGGTGCCTTTCAAGCTGCCACATTGAATTTCGTGCTTGCAAGAGCGTGAGACAAACAGCTCCACCGCAGCAGAGGAGAGCAGGCTCCACACGTCCCTGAGCTGTTGCAAGCAGGAGCGTCCCCTGCTCTGTGGTGTCTGGGACATGATGGGAGTCCATGCATCACATGGGGGGGTCCTCACTCTCCCATGGGTCTTGTGACAAGTAAGAAGGAGAAAGCAAGCTGCAGGGCACAGTGCTGCATTTTGGCTCCCCACAAAACCACCCCAGCCCCAGGTCTTGACCCGAAGCCATCAAAGCCTGTGGAGTCTGCATGCTCCACTCCCCCTTGCTCTCCTCCAAAGCCTCATCGTCCTCTTCACTGGGTGGTCAATCAGTCTGTGAAACTGAAAGAACCTCACAGCCCAGGCTGGCTGCTGCAGGTGAAAAGCAAATGCAAAAATGATCTCTGCCCAGTGCGAAGGTGAAGGTGGGTCCAGCACCGCAGCAAGGTCAGAAAGGAAGGGACAGGAAGGTGGGAAGAGAGGAGGGCACTGGAGTGTCAGCACAAATACTGCTGCTACCTTTGAGGAGGATCTCAGAGCACAAATGAATGAATAATCTATGCAGAACTAGCCTGTAAACTCATCTTTTTAATATGCGTTAGTTAGTAATAAAGCGTAGATATGATTCCACCTCTTAGAGCGCTCTGTGAGCGCTTCACAGCCTGCAAGCCAACCCCCACAACCATGCTGCCAGCAAAATTCCCATTCAAGTCAGCAGAATTGAGGCTTTTGGCTTTGCTCATGAATAACTCAGCCATTCTCCGCTCACACCAATAAACCTCTTATTCCAGCCCCTTCCTCTGTAGGTATTTCTAGGCCAGCCACAGAGGGAAAAGCTGGGAGTGGAAACAGAGCTCACTTGGGCTCTACACATCCATACGAGGTGGGAGAAAAGTAATTATTAGGTAAAAAATAAACCACATTATTCTCTGACATGAGTGAGGAGCCTGGGGCCAAGCAGCGGCCCATCAATGGGAGCCACAGGAGACCCCACAAATATCAGTCTGCCCCAGGGCCTGCCAGGCCTTGGGGAGCTCCGATGCTCACAGCCTGACGGCTTCATTATTTCTTAATTGATTTAGAATTTTTTCCACACTGCTGCTGCATAAGAGACTTGTCTAGTCAGAAGGAAAATGGGTTTTGAGTTTCCCTGACACACACACACACACAGAAGGGAGACGCAGGGAAATTATTCTGACTGGGCATCTTGGCTGCTGTGTTCACAGCCTGCTAACTGGGCAATAACCAAAGAAACTGCATTGCAAACACTGCTGTCAAACACAACGGCTAAAGGGAAAGCAGGTTCTAATAAAACAGCTTAATTTTTAACTATTCTTTTCTCATGCTGAAGATATCTGCTTTACCCAAAAGACTTTTACCTATCCTTGTAGCATTTGGTAGAAATTTCTCTCCTTTTGGTCAACGACTTGTCTATTTTATTTGCAATAAAGAAAATCACTGACCTGCCTTTCATTCTGGTTTCAAGGACCTGCACATTTTCCTAGTAGCGCTGATTCATTCCTAAGGAACAAGCTGCTGTGTGTTTCAGGAACATCACGTTGCTGTTTTTTAACAGTGTGGCTCGCTGTCTCCAAACACACAGTGATTGTTCTACAACGCAGCACAAATACCCAGCAGATTCACCTTGCATGGACATTACTCATTTAAGGGAGTTTGAACTCCTCAGTAAATACCCAACAGAAGCACAGAATGGTTGAGGTTTGAAAGGACCTCATCTATCATCTATTCCAATTCTTCTGCTCAAGCAGGCTCACCTAGGCAGGATTCCATCCAGATGGGGCTTGAATATCTCCAAAGGAGACTCCACAGCCTCTCTGGGCACCCTGCTCCCGTGCTCTGTCACCCCAGCAGCAAGGGAAGTTCTTCAAATGACCCTCCAGTGGATCCCGCTGGCAGCTTCACACTTCAGGGGATAAAACTCTACCTGTTTTTCTGATTTAGAAAGGAATAAAACAGGATGAAAGAAAATAGGAAAGAAGGAAGAAATTATAAAAAAAAAAATTTGAAAAGACTCGACTGGATACGCAGAACGCGGCATTTACCACCAAGCCTGGGTTTATTGTGGGGTGATTGTATTAAGAGGCAGGAGTTGGCCTCCTATGGGCCATTCAGACCTTCCTCTCTCAGGGGAAGGGTGTTTATTCGGAAGCAGTAAAAGCCAACAATGTATTTCATGCTACCCACCCCTCTCAGAGCCATCACGGAGCCAGGAGGGAAACCAAAGACTTTGAAGCTAAAGAGTCCTTGGCAAATCCCTTGAGCCTTCCGCTCTTCAGCAACTAGGACATCTTAACCAATTAATGAATATAGATAGATCTCATGAAAAATGCATGATGAATGTACGTTTAATCTCTGGAAAGGGACTGTTTCAGGCCTGGAAATGCATTCGTACTTTGAAGAAGGCACCTGAAGTCTACCTGAATGACCTTGTAAATGTGGAGTAAAGACAAACACAAAGTCCTTCCCCTGGGATAAACACACTCCTTGGAGCAACGAACACAGAATGGGAAGTGAAGGGCTGGGGAGCAGCCCTGTTCACCAGGCCCTGGAGCTCCTGTGGACAGCAAGGTGAACGTGGGTCTAGGAGGAGGTTTTCAGGAGGACAGAGGCAGGTCCTGTGTGGAGGTGTGTGGTGGTGGGATGAGACCATAGGGTTAGGCTGAAACAAGAGGGATGCTGGCAGGATTTAAGGAGATTTTTTTTCACAAGATGATTAAGCTTTTGAATGAATTACCCAGGTAGATTGTCTGTTTTCCATCCTTTAAGGTTTTTTACCTTGCTAGTGACATCTGTGCATTTGATTTCAGGAGAGGTGAATGTTCTGAGAGTCAAAGGAACAGGAGATCCACATAAGCCCCTTCCCCAGGCATGGGACCTGTGTGCAAAATCAAAATGCCTTTTCTTAAATGCATGTTTTTCTAATATGCGGTTTATCTGCCGTCATCGAAAAGCAGATGTCCTGCACTATAACTCTCTCCATACTCCCTGAACACATAGGTTAAAATGTGTGTTTCTGGAGTATGATTACAAAATCCTATCAATTTAGGTGGAAGCTGATGAACATGCATGCTGAGTGAACATGGTTATTGGCCCTGAGATTGCTTCAGTGCCTAGACCTGAAGATGCCTGGGAATATTGCCTTTAGGATGATGGTTAAAGAGACAGGAAAAGTCAGGTTGTGTTGGGGGATGAGAGAGCAAGGACACGACCCAGGCTAAAAAGTGATGAGTCACGTTCCTGGAAGGCGAGTTTCTGCCAAGGGGAACAGTAGCAGAGAGAAATGTCCAGGATTCTTAGAAAACAGAACACTCGCTGGCTTGTGTTAGTCTTCTATTGCTGCTCATCTGATTCTGATTAAAAAAAAAAACAAACAAACCTCAGAGAGATGACTCCCCCAGCCGGCAGCTGTCCTGAGCAGACAGTCCTCCCCTAGCTAGCTGAAAAGAGAAAGGAATAGGGGTAAAAATGAACATGGACGTTTCAGCTCTGCCCCTGTAACCAAGCAGTGCAAATACCACTGTGACTGAGGGCAGCGGTGCCAGCTCAGAAAGTCACGGCCAGGCCTCAGGACAGCTAGAAGCAGCTTCCAGAGAGCTCTGCTCCCTCCTCTCTCTCTGGCAGCAGCCCTGGGGGTGTGTGTGTCCTATCTCTTCCCAGGCTGTCCCGCATGGAGACGTCTTTGGGACCTGGTGATCTGAGAGCACCTCTGGGCTTCCCCATGAGACCAACCATGAAAGCAGCTTCATCTGCCTCAGGCTTTGCTCAGGAGATTAAAGAATGCCACCAAGGTGCTGGAGACATCCTAGTCCTGTCAAATCCCCCAGTGAATAGTGTCTCCAGATGAATAGGTACAGCTCTACTTAAAGCCAGATCAATAGCTTTTACTCACTTTTTTTGGTTCTGTTCCCTGAAGCTAAGGTATTAAGCAATCATTCTTGGAAATATATTGCACAAGGTGCAGTTCCATATGGAAATGAGCTTCCCGAGGAGAGCAGACATCCTGATAATAGCCCATGCCTGTGTCCATGCCTTTATGGATAGCTGCTACCTGACCATGGTCATGTATTATTTCAGGGCTGTGAATAATTACTAACCTCATTCAGCAGCTGATGTAATTGAAAAGCTTTTTTTTTCTTCCTTCTGGGGACACAACCAGCTATTAGTGAATACAGGAGTGTATGTCACTTCATCTGCTGATAATTTTGCTGTTCACAAATACAAGAAGCTTAATCATCCTGCCCAAAGATAAGCTTAGTAAATGTCAGGGGTGATTGGAGTCTTTTTTGCTGTTGTCCATCCACTCACACCCATTTAAGGCTTAGATTTGTCTCCCTGAGATCCACTTTGTCCAGTACCAGTTCCTTGCAGTACCCATTGAAGTAAACTCAGAGCACAGGAGAAACGTGGCTTTTGTTGCAGCTTGGTGCTTCCTAAGGCAACCAGTACAGTCTTCTTTGGACACTCTCTATTAAACAAATTACTGAGATAGAGGTTTCCTAATTCGTGAAGGACGTAGATACAGGACCCTGCATCTGTGAGCAGGTTGGGGATCTAATGTCATAGGATGCTCTGGATGCTCTGTGCCAGGAGCAAAGATGTGACGTCCTGACTCACTCTAAAGGCTATTCAGGGACTGGCCTCTGCAAGAGATGCTGGACACTGGTGTCCAGTGCCACCAGCTCAAATGCTCTTGGAAGCCCCTGTATCTGGTCTCAGAGCAATGTGCACATGGCAGCAAGCAGGACTCGTGTGCTCAGAGTGGGAGCAAGATGCCCCACATCTCCCCAGGAGCCACTTCGGGAACACCGGCTTCAGTGCTGGGATTTGCCAGCAACAAAAAGTAGGAATGGAGCCTGGCACGTTTGCCACTGAAATCCGTGTGCCCAGGGTTGCCACGACACAGCCCTGGTGGCCCCTGGCAGGCTGCTGGCAGGCAGGGAGCAGCTGGGCAGGGGGCCTGGAAACAGTGACATCCTGTCACTGCTGCTTCGTGTTCTCCCTTAGCTGGCACATGTGGTGGCCACAGTCCCCTGCAGCTGCACTTCCCAACAGCATCTCAACCAGAGATGCTGCCAACACAGGGGATCCAGTTGCTACAAATGTTGTAACTCCTGGGTAATCCTCCTGGAAATTAATGTGTTTGAACCCAATAGGTAGGGAATTGCCTTTATTATTTCCTGTCAAAAAAAGAAATTATACTTTTAATATAAAACAAACCACAAAGTGTCCCCAGCACAACAGCACACTCCCATCAGTGCAAGCTAACTGAGGAAGCAAAGTGGAAACACATTTCAATTTTTATGCAATGGGCCAAACTTTTTATATTGCTGTTTAAAGTAATCAATGAGCCTGACACATAATTAGATTTTTTTTTTTTTTGCTGATATCTGAGTTCATACTAAATTAGGCTAATTGCTTACATCAGGAAAACAGCTGTAAGTTCTCCATCACTGCTCGTTTCTAAGTGCAGAAGCAACCAACTGTTCCCAAGATGCTGTTGCTTGTTTTTACCTTTACTCCCCTCCTGTGCCCGTCTTTCTCAGAACTGCTTTCAAAGACCATGCTCTCTGCCAAAGCCAAGGCAATGCTGAGCAGATGGGACAACAAGGATGAGCGATTTGCAGCAGGGAGCTGCCTCTCTAGTGTGCTGTAGTGCTTCGCCTTTTCCTGAAAACTCAAAGCCTTGCAATCCACTGTGGGTCAGTGAGCAATATGTGCCACATGCTCTGGAGAAAGTGCCAGTGGACCTGGCCAGAGGTGGCATGGGACAATGTTCTTCCCCTTGAGCTGTCCCATCCTGGGTGAAGTCCCTGGCAGCCCTGGCAGTGTGTGCTTAGGTAATGTGTCTTAGGCAGGTAATGCATCTCCTTGAAGGCAGATCCTGCTGAGAGCCTTGGGCATCGGGAAAGCCATCACACTCCTCTTCTCCAGGGTGCTGCAGAGATGTAAAGGAGTTAACTGAATGGTCTCTGCATTGAGCTATTTTGAAGGTTCTGAATATTGTAACATTCATCTCTCAAAGACTCTTTCCTGCACTAGAGCAATATTAAAAGTAAAAAGCACCTCAGGGAGAGCTCTCAGAATCTTTTGGGATGGTAGGAGAATTGCCTGAAAAGGAGGGTCCAGTTGGCTCCATCTGGGAGCACAGCAGAGAGGCCTGGAATCAGGAGCCCAGGACACAAAGTACAGATTCCCACCTTACTTTGCTGCTCCTCGGAGCTGAGTGATATTTCTGGATGCTGGGAATTGTGTCTAATATGAAAAAGCAGCAGAGAGAGACCATGGAATCTCCAAACTGAGGCCAGATAGCTTTTGACTAAAGCTATCTGTCTGACAGATAGCTTTAGTCAAAAATGTGAAGGGAAAACTTTCTGCAATGTCAGAATATCTCCTGTTGACGTTTCTCCAAGTGGTCCTGTCTGACCTTGTCTTAGGTACTTTAGGGTTTGCTGACTCTCAGGCAACATTTTCTTCCTTTAAGATTACATATGCACAGCCTGTTGTTGTTTTAAAAGGTCCCATAAAGCATCAGAAACCTCAGCACAGCGTTTCAGACCAGGCCTTGCAACAGACTCCCGGCTGACTCGATAATTTCATTCTTCTTTCTGCTGTTTCGAAACCATACCAACCCCCAAGCTCTCCTCAAGCATCTCAAGACTTCTCTCTGCTCCTGTGGTCTGACTAAGGAGACTCCTGCTTGCCTGACTTGAACTGTCCATTGATTTTCGTTGTCCAGACCCCAAGTCTGGGACTAAATGTACCCCAAGGAGAAAACCTGAGTGTGAACAGGGTATGGTGCGCTGGTTGAACAGCATGGTGAAGGGGGTAGGGACTATCATGCAAATTCTTTTATTCTTTTCTCCTGCTAATAACCTCTTAAAAGTTAACTTGCCTGAGTGAGTGGAAGGTATAAAAGTTCATTGCTTACCTGGGAAGAGAAGGAGTTTGTGGCTCAAGGTGCTTTTCCTTCCTTGCTATCCAGTCTCCTTTCTGCAACCCTGTCCTGCCTTTCATTTGGCAACACCCGCTTATTTCCGGGACACCTGGGCTTCTTATAGTGAGTTCATGAATGCTGATCCACTTTCTTATCCACAGAGACCTCAGAAAAAAACTGTGCTAATGGTTGTGGCCCTGTTCTCACTATGCCTGGACTCACAGTCTCCCAGTGCAGATTCCTCAGGGATCTCCTGCCTGCAGATGCCTTTGGCAGGGTTAATTGCAGCAAGAGCCCTGGCAGCTTTCCAAGGAGGCCTTTCCAGTGGGGTGCCAGCAGAGTGGAAAATCAAAACCTTTCCGTGTCTCAACTGCTCTCAGCAGAGCTCAATTATGCACAGGACGTCTGTCCCGCTGCTTCTGCAGTACACACAGATGAGATACAATGCAGCAGACACTACTACAAAAACACTGATTATCATTTAAGGCAATTCTGCTTCATTTATTCTGTTTCCATCACGGATGAGTCTTTATGAAGTGCCCCGCTTCTTAGCATTTTTTTTGTAAAAGGGAGTAGAGGACTAGGCTTCATAGCACACACAGAAACATGTACATGTTGCATACAACACAACATACACTGCCCTTCTGTGGAGGACACAAGGGACTGGGGGTCTCCCACTGCTTTATACATGCTGGTCCTCCCTTTGATGGTCCCACAGGGGGTATACCTGAGTATTGGGGCCCCTGTCCAAACGAGAGAGCAGTGCACTGCAGTCCTTCGCAAGAACCATCAAAGGTGCAGCAAGCAGAACTGTTTTGTACACTGGATAATGTCAAGGGACCAGGACAATCTCAGTTAAAGGGTTCAAGTCACAGAAAACTGGCTCCTGTCAGGACATGCTACGTGGCTCTTCTTGATACTAGGGGAATGTGTCCACACCTCCTCGCTGAAAAAATGACATTAACCTGGAAGAGGAAGGTCTCCTAAAAGTCAGACATTTCAGTCCCCAGAACATCTGCAGAGGCATAGGGATTTCTTGTCCTAAATTCTTCCTTCATGGTCAGAAATTCCCAGATGGCATGATGGGAAAAATGACGTTATTTTTGCAGAAGATAGGCAATATCGTGATAAAGCAGAGAATTTTTTGCTGTGAGAAAGGCTTGCAACATGTCTGATGTTGTCAAAGATCTAAAAAAGATAAATGGCACTGCAGATGTGGCCTAGGGTTAACTGGTATTCCTTGAAGTTATTAAATCTAAGAAAATATCTGCTGGGTGGGCTTGACATGATTAGAGTTCTGCTCTCTTGGGGAGATAGGGATCTGTCAAGAGCTTATAGACTTATAAATTGAAGCATTTCTCCTGCTTCAATTTAGAGCAATCATTTATAGATTCACCTGCAGGAGTCCTTCATGAGGTCCCTTCAGCTCCATCACCTTCACAAGAGGTGAAGGAGCAGATGAGTGAAGGAAGGTGCTGGGCACAACTTTCTGGTGCTGCATTGGGCAAAGGTTAGGGCAACAGGATAAGGCAGCATTTCACCTTCTAGAAGAGGACATTTTGGATGGATAGTGGCAGCAGGAAGGGTCCAGGAGGACGGGCAATGCTCTGGGAGCGGAGCCGAGCTGAGCAAGGGCTCTGCAGTTGTTCCACGGCAGCGCACCGGTGCTGGGGGAGCAGTAAATGTCATCTGTGCAATCCGCAGTCTCTGATTTATGAACCTCACTCCCTTCTTTGAAGCAACTTTCCTTTCCGCTCACGAAAGCAGTCACCCAGCTCCCTGGGAGGCAAGGTCCACATACTGCCCTTCTGCCACCAGCTCTGGGCCAAGGGCTCACGCAGACTTGGCTGGTTGTTGAGTCCAGAGACACATTGCCTGGTCGCTTGGATTAAGGAAAGTCTCTCCACTGAGCACAAAGACCGACCCCTCTCAAGTCCCAGTTTTACACTTGCCAGTGATGCAGCTGGCCACACCGTGTTCCTGATCCCCAGTAAGGTGAGCCCTCATTACTGCTGTTGTTGAACCGATTATTATTCATTACATTAGCAGCATCCAAATATATGTGACAAACACCTTGAGGCTGATTGAGATTAAAGTTTTGTTTCAAATAGAAATCTTCTCAGGCATGTTTATTCAATGAGGCTGGATGGGATCTGCTCCTGGGGCATTTAATTTATCCCTGCTGAACGGCTGTGATTCTGCTCTGCAGCTCCGTGGCTCCGCATAGGCTCCTTGCAGCAAACACTGGGGCTTAGAGGCTCGAGGAGGAGAGGGGCTGTTCATGCTGAGTAACCCTGCCTGGCAGCCCGGCTCGGTGCTGCATATTCTGTGCTTCCTCTGCATTTCTTGAATGATTACAGGAATAATGCAATCCGGAGCTGCAGTGCAGAGTTCTGCCTGGGAGGTGGTGGAGAGGACCTTGTCCTTTATTTCCTACAGGCCAAGGAGCAGAGACAGACTGTTCCTTTCTCTATCAATTTTTTTTTAACTGCAGTCTGCGAAAAGTTGGATTCTGACTAAAAAAAAAAAAAAAAAAAAAAAAAGCAAGCAGATGACAGTGGCTATGGTTTGACTGGAATGGAGTCAAATTTCTAACTATGTTGGGGATGCAGATGTTCTGCAGAGGATTACCCAAGTCCTGATGGGCAATCATCAGTCTCTACCAACTTAACAGACACAGCACCCTCTGATGTTATCAGGGATGTGGGGAGGAGGCAGCTAGGAGATGCAAGATGGAAATGATGCAGACAAAACATTAGGATGAAGAAATAATGTTTATTCTCAAGGCTGCAATGCTTTTTGACCAAAAAATAGGTTTACCCTTCCCTGTTTCTTGAGGAAAATACATGGACTTCCTAACTAGCATGACAGGTCTTAGACTCTAGGTAGAGATGGAATATGTGGGAAAGATTCCCAGGAGAAGACGTGAACTTACACAGGGTAGGATGCCTCTAAAAATGGGCAGGAAATCTGCAGGTAGGTAGGCACCTGCATCATTTTCCTATTTAAGTTAGTCATTGAATAAGACGAACTCTTCAAAGTTTCCACATAATTAAAATCCCTTGTATTTGAGGCTATCTGTATGCATCAAATTAGTTCATTTTCAAGAGTGCATGTGGATGGAAGTAGAGGCCGGATCACTAATGCAAGAACATGAGAATGACCATCACTGCTTCACAGACTCTGTAGATGCTCCACTACATCACTTCTGTCAACTGCATCACAAGATTAGTCCTGCTAATGCCAGAGGGTTCCTTTCACTGTGATATTTTCATGGGCTTCAGCCAGGTCAGACCAGCGCCTTAGACTAGCTGAAGAGAGAACCTGACAAGATCAGTCACTTGCCCTCGTGCAGCTTCAGCAGACTGGAGAGCACATCCCGTTCTCCTCACCTTCCCCCCAGTTCCGTTGCAGTAGTGCCTGGTAGCTTTTGGATCTGAAGTAATGGAGAAAAGGAAAAAACAGAGCAACAAAAGATAGGGGAGGCCAGGGGAACCTGTGGACACCATTTTTCATGGCTTGCCCTCCACTTTTTAAATGACCAGGTCCTCTGTCAGTTCCATTTTGAAGCACCTTGCTGAGAGGCGCAGCGGCTCTCTAGGCGGCATATCAACTCCATCCTGAGACGGTTTGAGCTCAGCAGCATGAGCAGAAGTAGGGTAGTGGCCACCGACCCAAGAGTCCTTGTGTTCCCATCATGGAGCTACTGCTGGAGAGCTTGCTGCGGACTGAAACCAGGGAGCAAGATGGTGCTATGGAGACAATTTCTTTTGCCTGCAGAGTTGATGGTTTGCAAGGAGTTTGTCAGGATCTGAGATGCTGGGGATGAGGATAGGAGGTAATTTATTTATTATTTTCTTCCTTTCCATGAATCTAAAAATAAACTCATTGAAACAAATAGCAGGAGCAGATCAAGGCCAGAGCAGGCTCTTGGTACCTCTGAAGAGCAGCAGCAGGAGCAAGCAATGGATCTGAATGCAAAGCAGCCTGATGAGGCTGGCATTTTACTTCCAGCTTCCTTGGGCCCAGGATGTAAAGGTTACTGCATCTGCCGCTGCTTTGTCTGCCTGCCGCTCCTCGCTGCCTGCTGGGATGAAGGCTTGCAGACCGGCTTTGATCTTTTAACTATTTTGAGCTTAAACCTCAAGTGTCTTCTGCTGAATGCAGGATGCAGATCCTTTCGGGGGGAAAGCAGCCAAGGGCACCTTGCTGTACCAGACACCTCGGCATCCCAATCAGTCCCACCGCCCTTACCACAGCATCCTTGCACCTCCCCACCACCCCCTTCACAGAGGCATCCCCAGCCCTATCTTGTGCTCTTTCATGTGTTCTTGCTGCTGTGGCCACTCCAGGAACTTCAGTGCCTGTCAAGGCTCCCCTCCTCATCCAGCTGCTCTAGGAACAATCCCAGGAATAAGCTGGCCCTGCAGGAATAAGCTGGACCACTGAGTCTTGGTCCATTGTAGCAAGGCCTGTGACAGATTTGGAGCCCAAAGAAAGAGAAAGAGAATGAGAAGGTTGTCTTTCCTCCTTCTATTTTGCACCATTCACTGTGAAAGCTAAGCTCTTCTGGGACTTTGATGGAAAAAAATGCAGTTTTGATTCTTTTCCTTTTTTCATTTTCACTTCAGTGCTGAAGAGCATGATCCTCACAGCTCTTCCATAAATAACTCTTATGTCAAGGAGGCAAGAGGAGAATAGGACCTCTGGGGATGATTTCTGGGGCCTCTCTGACCCAGGCACAGTGATGTACTTTCCATTAGATGGAACCTCGGTCCTGATATTAAAGGCTGAGGATTTTGCCTCGAGTCAGAAGGAGACTGATTCCCCTGCAAGGTGTGCAAGCAGAAGCACTGTTGGATACTTTGGAGCAAGGGGATCAGAGGGGTTCCAGGAAGATCTTTCCCTTACTAGCAAAGAGCAAAGGGTTAGCGGTAATACAAGCCCTGGACATCAGAGCTCCTGGATATTGCTGAACCCATCAGGGGTGGTTAGAGGTTTGGATGTAGCTGGAGGTATAGGGCAGATTGAGGACATGTGCGTGCACACATCGGTGACTAGAAATGTTATGTCTCTTCTCCAACTCTTACCTCCTTAAGGAACCCTGTAGCATTGGCCACATTTGCAGGTTCCAGGCGTTTCCTGTTGATTAAATTTCCCAGCACGGCAGCTCATGCCATGAAAAAAATGATTAATGGAACAAAGTGGGAAGTGCTGCCATTCACTTTCTGTTGCCATCGTCCCCAGACCAACCTGTCCGTCTGAGCACGGAGACACCTCTACTTCTCAGATGATACAAAAGAGAGGGTGGGACAAGCTCTTCTGGCCCACGGTAGAACTGTCTCTTTTTGCCCTGTTTTTACTCTGATCTGCATGGCTGGTCATTACTTTTTTGCACGTAAAATCCTCACAGCAGCTCCCCAGAGCTGCCCCATACCAGCAACAGAACAGCACAGAGGTAGCAGGAGCCTCCAGCCACAGACTCCTATAGATTTTGCTTTCCTCAGCTTTAGCAATAGCTACTGCAGAGCCACTTGCATTTTTTTAACACTGGTGCTTCCTTTCTCATCCCCTAACATGCTGATGTGTCTACATCAAAGTGTTTCCCAAATCAACAGAGCCTGCAGGGACGTTCCGCAGAGAACAGTATTACCAAGCACTTCTATTGCGCTTCTGATCTGAGCCTCTCCCTGACACAAAGTTTTCCCCTAGTTTCACACTTCTGAGAGGCTGTCACTGCCTATTTTCAGCAAAAGCGCCATGATTGCTGCAGTAAATTTTGGAACAACATTGCAGGAATCAGAACTTCTTAGTGCTATGTAGGATGTGAACAAAACAAAACAAAAAACCCTATGAGCAACAATGCTGCCAAAAAACAAATGAACCCATTATCCACTTTATATATATACATTTATATTTATGCATATTGACTTCTCTAACCAAGATATTGAAGCAGGAACCAAGATCTCCCTGGCCCAGGTTGTGAAAAAAGGAGCCTGCACAAGAAGAGGGACTTTCGGGCAGTGTTACCTTTTCGTCTTTCCATGAGTCTGAGGATCTGAGCAGACGACTGCCTGTGTCCCGCTTCATGTTCATCCCGACTGATTTAAGCACCCTACAAATTTTAGGAATTAAGTTTTAATTCCTCCCCCCGGCAGAGAAAAAAGGGTGCATGTTGCAGGTTCAGCAGACATGCTAGGGTGCAGTGGGACCCCAGAACATGAGCCAGCTGCATACCTGGCAGCAAAGGAGGATCTTGGAAGGCACGAACTGCAGCACATGAAGTGAAACAAATACCCTCCTCTACTCAGTGCTTGTTACATCACACCTGGAAAACTGGCTCCAGTTCAGGGGCCCCAGTTCAGGAAATGGGAACCAAGCTCAGCAGAGGGTCACCGCGGTGCTCAGGGACTGAAGCACTAACACTTTTTCAGTGAGGATAGTCAGGCAGGGGAGCAGGTAACCCAGAGAGGCTGCACTGTCTCCTTCCATGTGGATTCTCAAGCCTTAAGAAGTTTAATCAACCCTCATAGCTAATAATTCCGTGGGACATTAATTGACTCTAATGGCCTTGATCAGCCCTACCAGGGGTCTCTGCCCATGGGCCGAAGAACCCCATTTAAGAGCAGTCTCTGGCCTCTAGCTTCTTCCTAAGCTGAGATGGTTCAAGAGACAAGAGCCCAGGTAAGAAATGGGACCTGGGTGGTGGGTATTGCTCCTGTGGGATTCACCTAGGTGGTAACAGCTGAAGCAGAAGATGCTTCGGATCTTACTTTTACAAGGTCTATAGTTGTCATGTGCTCCTTGCTGTGGAGGAGTCACAGAAAAAGGGAACTTCATGCCTGAGGGTATTAGGGGAAACTTTGGGCACCCAATCAGGCAAGCATGGGCTGAGGAAGAAGCTTCTAACTACTGCTCAAGCTCTTCATGTAGCTGTGCTGATCCCAGCGGGCAGCGCTCTGCCCTGGAGGCTGGTGGACGCCACAGGGATGAGCTGGGCGCTTAGTGGCACTTCAATAACCCTATGAAGCTGAGCTCAGCACGTCAACCCCAAGAGCCTCTTTCCCTCCAGCTGGTTAAAGAACAAATTGACTAGATAGGATCTGGATAACTCCCTCTCCCTCTCCTAGTGACTGTGATAATGAGCGCCACTGGGGAGGCGGTACATATATATTAGCACTTAATGGCAATTAATGGATCTAATAGCATTCTGCCAGCCACTTTCACTGTTTTTCGCTGTGTTGCTCTGGGCCTGACAAATGCAGTAAAATCTCCAACTAAAGCTCATAGTTATCTTACCATTTTAGTATGGTTACTGAAAACTTTTAGCTGTGGCTACCTGCAATCATGAACTCATGCACTAACACAGTTCACCTGCCTGTGCTTGAGAAGGACGAGTATCTTCCCAACCTTAGGAGTTTAGACTCTGCTCCTTTGCGTATGATGGAAAACCACAGCAACCCCTTTGATGTGAGCAGAGTTTGTCCACCTGAGGTTGAAATGCCAAGGAAACCCATGAATCCAGGCCTGTTTCTCTAAAACTCTACAGATCTTCACTTCCTCCTGCAAACACAAGTTAATCTAGCTTAAATGTAGCCATTAATACTGAGCATCAAGTATTTAGCAAATCCCCACAGTGATTCTCTTTAGCAGCAGAAAGGAAGAGCAGCTTTTCCGGGTAAATCTAATTGCTTTGATAGAGGTAGTGACCTGCTGCAGTGAAACAGCTCGTGCAGTGCATATCTCAGGGTTGCTTATGGTTCTTAGCAGAATTTGCCTCGGGTAAGCAGAGCACAAGGTGGAAGCTGGGCTGTGTTTGTACCTGCAGCGAGCATAGAGAGGTTAACGTGGAATCAGTTAACAGGTACCAGCTGCATCCTGCAGCTCTTTTTGTCCGTACTTCAAAGTTGTCCATGTCCTCCTTCAGATGCCACCAGCTATGACGTAGCCTAACTAATTCTTTCCCCAACCCCTGGTTCATTGCTTCTGATGAACGTTATTAATTGTAGTCTGCCCTCCCTGTAGGTGTAATCCAGGGAAGACAGCTGTGCCCTTCACTGCACAGCAGCACTCATGAATCTTCTTAGGGGAGGAGTGGGAAAGCCCTGGAGGACCATGTGTCTGAATGAGCTTCAGAGAAAAGTTCAGAATGTGCTAGGAAATTTCCTATAGCACTGGAGTAACCTTAGAGCAGCAGGATTAGATTGGAATGGAAATGCAAGCTTTGAACACACAAAAGTGTGTGCAAAGCACTTAAAAGATGAGAAGTTTGGAGCAGGTGGAGTCTTTTTTCTTGATCAAGCTTTGGGGAGCGATTTTAAGTTCAAAGTCTCCCCATGAGCAAAATATGGTTCGCATCAGCACAGTTCAAGCAAACTTTTTGCTTTCTAACGAGCAAGCCTTGGTGAGACTGTTAAAAAGGGAGCTGGTTCCACTACCTGCTTGATGGGTGCTACAGGCTGAGTTTGCAAGGAGCGATGCCTCGGTAGCGGCTGAAGATGAAGCATCAGAATCAAGCAGCTCTTGCAAGCACGGGGATCTGCTTGGTTTATCTTTTCTGCTCCGTTTAGATGCTGCTGACACAGATAAACTCACCAAAGCTTGCTGGGTCCTTTGCTAAAGCAGGTTGCCCTTGCAGTGAGACCCCTACGGAGATCCCATCATCTCGAGGTAGGCCCCAAATAGACTTTCAGGAAGGTGGTGCTGTTGTCAATGGCCTTAAGAGGCCCCTGCAGTAAGATTTTCTGGATAAAACATAGCTCAGTTTTTCTTCCATCAAATTTATGAAAACCCAGGAGAGAAGATCAATCCATTATGAAAGGATCACTCTTTGGTCTTAATTCTCAATTAATCTGCTTCGGATTTGATGATGCAACTGTTTTCAAAAGAGAAGCTCCCCTTGGGAGTAACGCAATTGCTGGTGCAAATGCATGGCATCTCCTGACGAGCCCTGTCCCTGCTCATGATGGATGGTGTTAATCACAGCTTGCCCTAGAGCAGCAGCTGACCAGCCCAGGGGAAGGCTCCTCCAAACACTAAGCTCACTATTGAGCTGATAGATAAATGTTCCTTGTAGAAAAAGCTGATGTCATCAGCAGCTGTGAGGGACTTTTTTGGTCAATTCTTATTTCATGGACAACACTAGGACGTTTCCTTGCAGCCTGGGCCATTCGGGTGTGACCAGGGCTGGTTCTCACAAGTGCAATGGGGACGTTTGCCCCATCTCTGGCTGTGTCTGTGATACCATGGCGGAACAGGCTCAAAAATCTGCCTTCAAAGGCCACTGCTTGCCACATCTGCAAATGCTTAAGACAGTTTCTCATCCTCGTGGCACCTCACTTACATGAAACTGGAAGCAACATTTTAAGCAGGGGCTCATTGTCATGCTTTCGTAGCAGATTTCACTTCTTAATTTTGAAGTGACTCTTCAAAGCGGGACTCCATCTGCCACAGATAAGAAATCCAATAAATCTGCCTTTATTTATGCAGGTGCTGTGTTAGCTCTAGGAAAACAAGACTTCCCACTAGCTGAAGTCTGTGGTGGTTTGTGAGGCAGCGAGATTCTCGTCCCAGCTGGAGCTCCCTGCCTGCTTGCAGGTCCAGAATGAGACACTTCCTGCCCCACTTAAGGTGTCTGATCTATCTCTTTGCTCTGCCTTGCCAGTATGTGCTTTTCCTGCCTTTGCAATCTTCCCTGCTGCTTCCATGGAAAAGTGTTGAGGCTCTAAACTGCTTTCCCAGCTCTCCCGGATGCAAGTCCATGGCCAGAACCTGACAGCTGTCCCCATCCTGCAGCAATCTCCTTGAGCTGGCAGTCTGCTGCCTCACATGCCCAAGGGGACCTGATTCAGTGTCATCTCCTCCAGGTATTTGGTGTTCCCCAGCTCCTGCTTCTGCAGAGGAAATGTGCCTGTCTCAAACTGTGCCCGCCGTGGGGTAGATGCACCACAGAGGGAGAGGTTCTCTGAGCCATCCACGGGGTTGGGCAGCCGGTGTTGGAGCTGCTGGCAGATGAGAGCGGGGTGATTCTACTACTGCCCTGGGACTGCTAGAACCAGGATTTGGAGAGTCATCCCCAGCGCCGGGGGTTCCCTGCTCTCAAGCGGAGCTGGTGTCCCACTAGATGGCACAGCAGGACAAGCGCCACGGGTGGCCTGGAACTGGGAACAGTGCCCTGACACCCCGGGTTTCCTGCAGCCTCTCCTAATACCTCTGCAGCTGCAGGTCAGAGTTGCCACTGGCTGTGTCGCTGCCTGGGGGACATGGCTGTGTCGCTGCCTGGGGGACATTCGAGAGCCCAGAGCTAAGGTGGCCAAGTTGAGGAAGGGGGCTCTCGTGCTGACATAGTGAAGGGTAAGAACCTGGTCTCCATGAGCACCTGCTTTCCTCCTTCGGGATGCATGCATCGACTCAGCTTTTCCCTTTGCCAGCAGTATGCAAGGTGCCAAAAGAGGCATTGGTAGGAAGAAGTTTATGGATTTTAGCTAAAGTTAGTCACTGAAAAAAAAAACAATCAATTCACTGGTGAAATGAGGTGCAATGTCTCTGCACAGGCCCACAGCACAAAAGCTGGGAGCTACAAAAAACCCTCCTGTTGGTGCCAAGGATCAAAGGATGAAGTGACCTATAGCTCTCACAAGCCGTGCAGACTTCCCAGCCTCCTGGTGCCACAGAGCTGTGGGCTCTGTGCCCTCCACATCCCCGGCAATCAGCAGTTGGGAAGTGGGGATACTGAAGCGCTGCTGGCGGCTGGGGTGCTGCAGAGATGCTGCGAGGCAGATGCAGTTTGCTGACGTGGTGTCTCCCCTCCAGGATCTGGGGAAGGCAATGGTCTCAGGTCCTCGTCCTGCTCTGGTTTGTCCGTGACAGCTGGTGACCCATGGTGAGCTCTGACAGGCCAGGGCAAGCCAAGAGGGACCTGGAGCAGCAGCAGGAACTGCTCGTCCTGCTCCCAGCCCCTGGGCTTTCTGTGACCCTAGGTAGTGCTCGAGTCTCCCTGGAGACGGATTAGGAGGGATTAGTGTGGGATTAGCCGGTGTGTGAACACTTTCCTTCCTCCTCAATTCTCCACGTCTCTCCCAAGGCCCTCCTGAAGATCTCCAGCAGGTTCCCTATCGGTACTCACCAGGCACTTTCACCTCCAAAAACTTCCTTTCGGAGCCAGGTGCTGGAGGCTTCCCCCTTTCCTCGCAGGGTGCTCACCAGCCTCTAAACCCCATCTCCTGCATTTCCAGTTCTCTCATTGGTGATGTCTTCCAGGAAATCTAGGTCAGCAAAATGCCCTATAGTTGAGGTGAGACCTGCTATTACAGCCCCTCACGATGCTCCAAGCCTCACTTTACTCCTAGCTCTGACATTGCCAGCTTGTCACCTGGATCCTGGCCTTAATGCTCACCAAGGCCTTTCTTTGCTTTCATTTTAAGCCTTTCTGCCATTTGGGGTGACCAGAAATCTGATATCTGGGATGTTATCCAAGTACCTGCCCAGGCACCTGGGGATGGGGACCTGAGCTCTCCACTGACAAAAAGCAGGGAGAAACCTTCTAAGGACCTTTCGCAAAACCTTCCCTCTCACCTCTGCATGGCGCAAGGATGGAGAGAGGCCCCAGGAACAGTTAAGCCCCAGCGCGTTTGGGGACCATTTGGGGCTGCGTGGAGCTGCTCAGGCTCCTCTCCAGCCACCAGCTGGAGGTGGCCGAGTGTTTCCCCCAGGCCACCTTCCCAGCAGCGCTATTTGCAATCTGTTACTTAAGCATTCATCTTGTTTAAGCACCACTTAAGGGCTGGCTCAGCGCGCTGCAAGGCTGGTGATAGCTTGTAGAAAAGAGAGCCGTCCTCCCCTCCCTCACTTTCCCCGGGGCCTCTATTACCCCAAATAAACACTCACTTTGGGTAATAGTTAACTTTAATGGCTCAGCTCTTGCTTTGGCTGCATGATAGGGAACCATAGGGAGGCTCAGGGGGTTTATAGTCCTCAGGAAAAGGAGATAATGTCTCCATTTGGAGGGAAACACTCATGGCTGCTGTCAAAACAAGCATGGTGGCTCCTAGTGAGGTTCCCAGGCAGGGGAAATCTTTGAGCGTTGCAACAGGAAAGGGGCCCTGAAAGCCCATCTCGCTCCTAGGCCTGCCATGAGACAGATCCTGCTTCTGGGTGGGTGGGAATGAGATGGGAGCTTCCTCCCACTCAGACAGCACAGGCCTGTGCCTGAGGGAAAAGCAGAGGGGAGAAGAGCAGTTTCTTGCTGGGAGGTGGGCAGAGCACACAATGTCTCCACCTCTCCAAAGCCTCCGGTCTTGGTTCGCCTTTGGCCTTCACATCCTCCACATCCTCGGGGCATGGTGCTGAGTCCCCACTGCAGCTGGTGACAGCAGCACCTAGAGCCCATGGTGGCACCTGGTCCTTGCTGTAGACACCGTTCAGGCTCTGCGCTGGCTGCCTAGGAGCAGTCGGGGCTTTTCTGCAGCTCACCAGGAGTTGCTTTACAGACCCATGTTGGAATCCTCCGCTGAGCTCCAGAGATACCTGAATAACCCGCCCTACAGCTCTTTCTCTCTTAATGGTGTTTTCCCAAGTCAATGGATAACTTTACAGCCCAGACCATGAAAACATCAAACAGAACAACCTTGGGGAGACAGTTATCTATCTCCTGCTGGAGGGGCACGCTGCATTACTCATTTGGGGGAAGGGCCCATAAAGTTCAAAAATAAAACCTTCCTAAAAGTCAATGCCACAGCTGGCCAGCACCCACGGGCAAAGGTCACGCTGGGCTACAGGGCGGCTCCGTGAGCTCTTGTCCCCAAAACAAAGCTGGACTATGCCTCTCCAGAGGCAACATTGCCCAGAGGCAAGGTTGACCACATCGGTGTCTCTGCTGCAGAGTCTTCCAGATGCTGGAGGAAGCTGACCTGGGTTTCTGTCCATTCTGTCCCACTGTGATTAAGAGACAATCACCCAGCACTTTGGACAAATGGTGCAACGACATCCGCTTTGCTTATTTCTGATGCCAAACCAAAAAAAAAAGGAAAACACAAAGGCAATACGTCCATGGGTCTCTCCAGAGAAGGTGGAGAACACAGAGGTTCCTTCATGTGCTGGTGCAGCTCAGTGCTGCCCTGCCAGACCATGCTGCAGGGCTGCTCTGCCAGGGTTTCATCTCTCATCTTTTTATTCCCCTCTCTCTGTCTCCTCCTTCGTGCCCTGTCCTTGACCAACAGTGCTCTTGGCATTCTTGCAGCTTTAACAACCCCATAACTGCTCAGGAACAGTTTGTATGATTGAGCCAGGGTTTTACAGCCGGTGTTGCTTCATCCCTAAGTGCAAACAAGGCGACGGAGTGGCAGAGGAGGAGCTGCAGGCAGTGAAAGTCCTGGAGGGCACGGGGCTCCTGCTTGCTGCCCCTCACCCTGGAGAGTCTTCTCAGGACCTCAATGCAGTATGGGTGCTCTGCACCCAGGTCAAAGGGCTGGGGTTGGGGAATGGACACAGAAAGGTCTAGGGCCAGTACAGGGAATCTGGAGATGCTCAACCCTTCCTTGTTCCTTCAGTGCCCTGACAGCAGAGGTAGGGAAGTTGATGGGCATTTGGTGTCCTTGGCTGTCTGCTCTCCTTGGCACCTGCCTAGCATATCCCCCTGCCCTGTCCAGGGGCAGGTTTCCCAAAGTCCAGCCTAAGGTTCCTCCTTAGAAAACGGAGTTTGAAACCCTGAAACTCAGATCGCTTCTGACATGTGGGTAGAGAACAGAGAGCAGAAATTACAGTGTGCAGGCCTGAAAAGCTGCGCTGTGAGGCTTCCTGAGGCTTTTCTGCCCTTGGCATTTTATTTGGATTGACCCAGTGATATGATAAGTCCCAAGCACCACCCAGTGGTGGGATGCACAGGATTGCACAGACCCAGCGTGCAGAAAGAGCCCAAAGCCCCGATGTTCCTCACCCCCAAGGCCAGGAAGGGGATTTCTTCCCTTCCCACTGTTGCTGCCATGGGTCCCAGCCTTGCTAGGGCAAGTAGATAAATGCACCCGGGGTAATTAGTATGAGGGGCTGCTTGCCCTGGGCAGTCACCAGGGCTGCTGCACCCCTCTCCTTGCTTTGCAGGCACTGACTGTCCCGGGGCTGTCTGGGGTGCTCAACGATCTCCAGAGTTTCTCTTTCACCATGAGTCTGGGTATATCCCGGAGGCAGCGTGCAAGAGCCCAGACCATAAACTCGGAGTCAGCAAACCTTCCTGGGTACCATGTCTCGTCCCAGCCTCCTGAGAAGCCAGGGAGCAGGCGGCTTGCTCCATTTTTAAGCATCTATTCAGGAGTTAGGAAGAAAAATCACAGCTGCTCGGCCAGGCTATGTATTTGACAGGCTTTTCCATTTGCAACCTATTTTGCCTGCTGCAATCAGCGTGTTGGAAAAAGGAGTACAACAGATCAGAAGAATTCAAAAGTGCTCGGAGGCTGAATAGATACAAAATGAAAGGAAACAGCCTCATTTTCCTTCAAAGTATTGTAGCGGTTCTTTTTTCCTTCCCTTTTGGAAACTCTGATTTTTCCTTTGGATCTTTCCAATCTCTGTTTCATGGGAAGACACAGCCTGCTCCATATCTCATTTCAGGCAAAAAACTCCCTGCCCCTTCACATCCACTTTCCTTGGAGCAAACACCCAGTTGTTTCCAGGAGCTCCAGCACAGAAGTAAAGAAGGGAAGGGGGGAACATGAGAGCACCCTGCAAATGCCTCATGTCAACAGACCGGTGCGAGACTTCAGGTTCCCCTTTCTTGTCAGTGTTTTCCTGGTTGCCCTTTTGCCAGTATGATCTGGGTTTGCCTTCTCTAAAGCTTCCCTGGCCGCCTAGCTAGCCTTGCCTTCGAGCATGCCGAAATCCCCTCTGAAACGCGCTGCTCCACAGCACGGCCACCCGGCCTGCAGCCCTGCTCCATGGCTACGGGAAGCCTCTCTACGCACCCGGGCTTGGACCCGCTCCTAAGCCCATAGAGTAACGGAACCATCAAGAGTCAGCAGGGACAGAAAGCAGGGGCAGATCCCATCCTTGCTTTCCACAAGCCCTGGGTGCCCCTGGGTGAATCGCCCAGGTGCAGCCCCGTTGAGGAAGAAAGTTTCGTGTGTAATAAAGAGCCACTCTCTGGACTTTCATGACGTCATGGCAGATCTTTCCCGTTACTGACTGGTCGTTGTGATCTAGCCAGGAACAACTTGGGTTTGCAGCCAGACTAAAGTCCACAGAGGAGCTGTGTGCCAAAGGACATGCTGTAGTAAACACGGGCCCGGAGGAGCGGTTCAATATAACGCTCAGGTGTTCAGGCATGTGATTACTTCTCACCATGGGAACGGGGAACATGTTTAACAAAGATGAACCAGATCCAAGCACTGTCTGTACCAGCCAGCATGAGATGATGTGTCAAAACTAGTTTCCGCAAATACCTGCAGAGCAAGAGATGGCTTCAAAGAAGGCAAGTTGTGCTGAGACGTCGGTCAGTCTGTGATGGGCTGTGGGGACCTTTCCCGAGGTGTTTCGCAGCCAGCTGGACCCCACAGTGATTCCAGACACTCACCCACATCTTCCTAACTCCCAGCGCTGTCTCTTTTCCCAGCCCTGGCTAGTTCTGTTCCCTCTGCTCTTCCAAAACCCACTTTTCCTTGACTTATTCCTCAGAAATATCATTGTTATTCCAGCACTGTGTGCCACTGTGGGATGAAACAAGTGGATGACATGACTTGATATCCTACTCTTCCTACCTCCCTAATCTTAATTAGATCTCTGTCCTCAAGTTATGCTTCAAATGATAGTTAAGTCTGGAAATAACAGAGCGAAGGGAAGGACTTGAATAGTAAAACTGCACAATGCCTGAAGACTGTCAACAGGCTATAAAAAACATAGGAGATGGGTGTAACACAGAGGCATAATGAGGTTCAAATGAGGGAACATGAGCACTAGAGGAAAGATGAACGTTTTTTAATGAAAAAAGGTAGTTGCCATGTAAGATCTTTGGAAATCGATAGGAAAATGTTGATTTTACAAGCAGGGCAGGGTGTCCTTTAATCAGAAAAACTTAAGAATGACCCATTTCACAGAGAGATTTATATTGTCATATCATGAAATGAAACATAAATTAAGCTGAATGCTTCAAACCTAGCAGGAAAAAAAGAAAGTGCCTCCAAACTGATCACTTGGCTTTCTTAAAAATGTTATTTCCCCTTTTCATTCTGCTCCTCCAGAAAACACTTCTTGTTGACTTTTGTTTCACAGAGACATCGTTGTTATTTCAAGGTTGCGTGTCACCAGGGACAAAGACAGCGGATTTCCCCGTGTTTGCAAGGATCATTTTTCTGGACGATTCTTGTAAAGCGGCCTCATGTAGACGGAGGCAGAGGTTATGGCTGCCTTAGAGCGGCAAGTGGGTGCTCAAGTTGCCCCTTGGGTGCAGCAGCTGTAGGACTGGATTTCAAAGCAAAGCCCAGGCCCATGGCCACTTCCTTGGCCATTCCCCATCTCTGCCTCACTCTCTTTTGCTCACTCTGTTTCTACTTTCTTCTTTTTATTTTTCTGTTTCTTTTTTTTCCCCCTCTTGACCCAGTAGAGCAACTCATCACTCTCCTCTCTAGTGTTGCTTCCTCCAGCTAGCCCGGCCCATGGATGCCTCCCTTTTCCTCCCCTCTCTCCTTACAGGCCCGGGAACCTCAGGGGAAGTCGTGCATACCCAGGAGACATGAGAGGGTCTCATGGCTTGCTCTGCGTGCAGGCACATGCGCCGGGCAGGCACAAGCACGATGCAGGCACCTTCCCCAACCCCATAGCAGGTCACTGCAGCAGGTCAGAGCAGAAGCAACACCGAGTCTCCATGTGATAAAATTTTATTACAAAATATTAGATAGATTAACAGTAAAGGCACTCCATGGGGAGAGGGGATATGTAACAAACAAACAAACAAAAAATATACATGACTGGAAAATAAACCTTCCACCCAAGCTTCCCAGGCCCCCATTTTCTGTCACGTTGTATTTGTCTTGGGCAATAAACAATCACTCAGTTCGCATCCAACTGGATAAGCGATATGGCGCATGTTCCTATTTACATGTTTCCTATTTATTTCATCCACTATGGCTTCATCCCCCAGGCTTAGTGGGGATGAAGAGCATCTCCCGTTCCTCCCTTCTGATGAAAGGCCAGGGAAGTCTCCCCGCTTGCTCAGCACCCATGGGTGCACAGGAAAACCCTGCGAGCTCTCCATGCCAGGGGAAAGAGGGCTCTGCTTTGCCAGCATTACCCGCCATGTCCCCAGTTGTCCCGCGGGGCTCAGGAGCAAATAGCTGCACTTGAGCAGTGAAAATGCCAGAAAAATGCAAGGAAAGGAGCTGTCCGAGTCTGCGCATACAAAAATAAAGGTGGGGAAATGGGAAAAGCAAAGGCTTGTGGGGTCAATCCAAACATCTTTCTTTGGCGTTGCCTGTGAGCTAGTTAAAGATTTGCATGTCATCATGTCGTATGCAGACCAGCATGGGAGGCAGTACTGGATTGGAGTGTTTTTAAGACATTACTTTCCCCCACCTCCCAAATAATTTCTAATGCAAATTATATTTATGTGCGTGTGTGTGTATGTTGAGGTCATGGTGAGCAGGTGCATTTTTTATGCAGGGAAAAAAACATTGTTAGGAGAATTATGCAAAATTCCCCTAAGAAACGGATGTAAAGTGGCCTGCTGGGTCTTGGGGTGCTTCCTGTGCTTTGGAGAACAGGCTGTGCCCCTTGTCAGCACATGAGAAGAAAAGGAGCACAGGGGAGAACAGCTATGGAGGATAAAACAGTACGGGGTGACCCCTGCAATAGGGCAGAGGGTGGGGGACAGCCCCACAGCTGGCCTGGTGGTACCGCTTGTCCCCAGCCCAGCCCTGGGGGCAGGGAGCGAAGGAGGCCACGGCTGGGCCTGCCGCGCCCCACGTGTCCCCCTGCCCGAAGGGAGGCTCTGCCGGGCACCCCGACCTGCTCCGTGCGTCGCCGCCTCTCAGCAGGCTGTGCAGCAGGCCGCAAAGCTGCAGAAAGGACGTGGGGGACGTCCAGGTCTTCATGCGGTGTCCGAGCACGAGGAGCAGCTCATTGGTGAGCCAGGCTCTCCAGGCCTTGTCTAACCGTGGCTGCTGCAGATGGGCACCAGGAGGGTGCTGGCAGCAAGCCCTCTGGAAAGCCCAGGGCACCGGGGTTCCCGGCCCCACGGGCGCTCCAGCGAGCCAGACGGAGGCTCCGAGATAAGAGTAGGAGCAGGGCTTGAGCCCTGGCTCGAGTCCGCTCCCGGCCTATGCAGCACACATGGTCCCAGCTCTGCCCTTTCCTCTGGACTGGCCATAGAACTGATCTGTTTCATCCCTCCAGCGCGAAGGGCATCCGGGGACCTCGCTGGATTTTTCGGCTCATCTGCAATGAGGCAGCAGCAGAAGGGGTTGAGGGTTGGAGCCCTTTGGATTTCCACTGGCTGGAGATGTCATGGTTCGGAGTGGTGGTTCAGTTCATTTTGCAAACACTCGTCGCAGTCTGAACGTTGCTTACATTTGTTCAAGGAAGAATCAAAGGGGGGGGAATCAATATTCTGTTGAACACACCAGGCCCATTATTTGTTCCTGATTTATTTATTACCTACATGGCTGCTGTTTAAATTGGCATGGCTTAGTTCTTGTTCTGCCTAAGTTTAACCCCTGGCAGGCTTTGAAGACTGGATGATGTGCCCCATGCGTCCTGGCACCGAGGAAGAGGAGGGACGTCGCCTTACAGAGCCCGAGGCTGTGAACCTGTGAGGTAGGTAACACAATTACAATCTGAACAGCAGGATTTATCGGGATTGGGTTCACATATGCTTTCTTTTTGGTCTGCTTTCTGTGGAGCAGCAATAATGAAAGACCAGAGTGATTGGCAACAACTGGCTCCTTGTGCGTGTGAGTGTTCAAGGTACGTGCGGAACCTGTACAGGGTGTTTTGGAGAGGCACTTTGTACACTAGGAAAGCAGAACTTTACAGGTGGGTTTCTGCAGTCCCCTGGTTGGCTCCAAGACCCACACTGGTCCTCCCAGGGACACCTGAAGTCAAAATTCATCTTGGAAGCAGAAATGCTACGGACACAAATGGAAAATCTGGCCAAGCAGGGCACATATTCAGAGCCTCCAGTGAGCTGGCTGACAAAAAAAACCAGGTGTAATCAGCGGGACTTAGATGATGACTTTTGTCTGTGGTTGTGCAGCCCCTTGCTTGCAGGCATGTCAGGTGGGTATTTCATACGCCCATTCTTCTGTGCCCCCACAGAGACTGGGACTGTCAATCCAAGCAGCCCTGGGCATGTGAGCTTGTTTCACTGTCCCAGGTGCCATATCCATGGCCAAGCCACAGGACAGTCCAAGAGGATTCCACTGACAGCTTGACGTGAGACTTCTCAGGCACAGTCAGTCTAGCAACCTGTCACAACTCTCCTTGTTCTCACCAAAGGCACTGCCCTGAATAGGGAAGAAAAAACATCCCAGAGAGCTTGAGACATGAATGACAGTTGCTCATGAGTGACAAATAAATAGCAGATTTGCTGGATTTGCTGGCACTTTGGAATCCAAGGCCCGTCTCCCTGGTGCTGCAGTGAGGCATGTCACAAGATCAATCTGGAATTATTATTCTTTTTTAATGAATATCTTTTAAAAACAGAAATGATGGGGGCAGGGCTTATGGAGGGGTGGATGTCCACTGCCCCTGCCCTGCTGTTTGATCACAGCATGGTTTTGTTCCTATGTACAAGGAGAGGAGAGGTCCTCAGAAAAGAAAGAGTTCCAGCTGCTCCTAGAGAAGTGGTGAAGGAGGCAGCTCCTAATTCTGGTGCCGCTTCATGTGGAGAGCCAGATGGTCCGAGCGGGAGAAGCAGCGGCCACAGGCTACGCACTTGAAGGGTTTGGCACCCGTGTGCTTCCGATAGTGCCGGGTCAGCTCGTCAGAGCGGGCGAAGCGCCAGTCACAGCCTTCCCATGTGCATTTGTAGGGCTTCTCTCCTGCGGGGAAGAGCCACAGGTCAGTCACGGTCACAGCGTGCAGGAGCCAGGGCCGCCCCAGCCACAAACCTTGCCTGCCCACCAGCCGCCCACACACCCCTTCCTTCATCTCAAAATCCTGCTGGGAGATCTCCTGTGAGACGGACATCCAGTCACAGGCTGGTTGCTCAGTAAAAAGCCCAGGGCTCAGAATCAGGGCTCAGAAATGCCTGCTCTGTTTGGAGGTCTTCTCTAGCAACACCTGCCTGAGAGCTGCCCAGCTGCAGAATACAGAACTTGAGCGTGCGGATGCTTTACCCTGCCAGGGTTCATCTTCCCCTTAGGATTAGCTGTTCACTGAGAGGCCAAAGAATATTGAGCAACTTAGGCAATCTGGTCTTGTTCATCTACTCCTTTCCCCTTGCTATCTACTCCCTGTTGCTCTTCAGACTACATCCTTCCTAGCAGGTTACCAATTCTGAGGGTTGGCATGCTCACTCCTGCTGGTTTCCCGAGTGCCGTTCAAGTTCCTGTGGAATTTTGGAGTAATTCTAGGTAGAAACCTATCTGAGATTTTTTTTTAACTAAAAAGACAAAAATTTCTAGGGATGATTTTGCTACTGATTTGGGGAGAGGTCATGCCTTTTCCATTTTCCTGAGAACCTTGCCTTTTTGAACTCACCATCCAATTCGCTCTGCCTCAAAGTTCAGCCCGTCAATACCTCGGTGTGCACCAAATCTAGCGCTTCCTCCAGAGCATTTGGGTGACGTAGTGCTTTCAGCCCGCTTGCCCCGGCACACACACCTATCCCCAAACTGAAATCAGTTACGTTGTGCAACTTCTCAGCCAGCTGGTAACTGGGCTGGAAAAGACTGTGCCTGTTTCCAGCTGCCTGCCCGCCCGCAGCGCCGCACTGAACCCTGGCTGCAGCCCTCTCCGCGCATGGGTGTGGTGCTCTCAAATATTAGTCCTCGCTCTTAACAGCCTGAACAAGCAGGCAGAGTTCAGGGAATGTGCTGACTTTCCCGACCTCAAATATTTACCGTTGGGTTGGCCAATCGCTGAGCGCAGCACGGCGGCACGGCTGCACGTACACACGCAGCATGCGTGCACAGGCATGTGTGCTGTGCACTGACATGCTTCCCCCGTGAGCCGCTACTCCCCATGTGCTAGTCAGGCTGCAGATGGGCACGGGACACAGAAAACTTGCGAGATGTGCAATGTCCTGCACACTCCCTATGAAATATTCCCGTTTTGAGAGCGCACACATGAAGTTGGAGCGCACACGGCACCGGGACCACATCCTGCTCCCCAGAAAGCTCCTGCGCTCTGCACAGAGTGGAGGAGAGCTGTATTTTTATGACTCAGGTAAACACAGAAGTTAAATACAAGCAGCACACGGGATATTTGACGGTGTGCTGGGGATCTCCGGGGTTTTGTCATCATCCATGTTAGCATGTTAAGACAAAAGCGGGATTTGCTCTGCTCAGCCCCAGACATTGTCCCAGCCAGGTCACCTGGCTGGGTCAACCTTACCAAGGCCCTTTAGTTTCAAACAATAACAGGTTGATCTCCAGGATAGAAACAAAATGCTTTCCATTGTCCCGTGAGCTGGCTCCATCTCCCAGGACAGCACGGCAGGGCAAGCTCAAACAAAGGACCCAAACTGGCATTCCTGGCCCCTGGGAGGCGGCTGAGCAGCCGGCGGGTTATATATTTAATCTCACAATGGCACCCAGGAAATGAATGGTGTCTCCAGGAGATGAATACAGCCCGGCCCATAGCAACAGGCAAACCACAAGAAAAGATCTTGGAGATCGTGTACTTCTCAGCCTGGCTCCTAACAGGCGAGGAATGGAGAGAAGGGGCACTATTAACCCTTCAAGTGAGGGAGCTAAATCAGCACCAAGTGTTCTTATTTGGCAGGAATTCAGAGCTACAGACAGGCTGCCCTGCCTTTGCAGTTCTGGAGAGCTGTGTTCAGTGAGCCTGAGGCCTCACTGAGATTGCCCATGGGATTATCTGCCACTGATTCACCTGAGCCACTTCTTGGTATGGCTTACTGCAGGCTCTCCACTGGCTTCCCTTCTTTTGACTTCCCTAACGACTCAGCTCACATCCTCTTTGGCTCTCTGCCCTGTCGTGGGCAGGTAAACTCATGGCAGGTAAACTGGAAAAAGACAATCACAGCCTAATTACTGCATTTTGGGGGGCCCTTATTGTGGTGAATGGTGAATGTCTCATATTTGCCTGCAGACACAGAAGTAACCAGAGCTCTGACTGGAAGGGGAAAGGAGCTCTTGCATTTTAGAGATCACTGATGTGGCCCTGAAGACAATGTCACTGTGACAAATGGTTATCAACACCCAGCTTCAGGAGTTGCAACGACCTCCTTCCTGTTCCTTTCTTTCACCCCTTCCGTCTTGGTCTGTGATCTGCTCCTGCCCGGGGCCCTGCTGAAAAATATTGTACCTCATGCACAAAGAAAAATTTCTTTACTGGCTTTTTCAGAAAACTGATAAGATGAAAAATAGAATAGAGCCAAATGTGAGAACTGATTCCCAGCCTCAGGACAGGTTTTGTTCGTTGTTAATAAAAAAGAAAAGTGAACTCTGGGCCAGCTTAATTGCTTTCAGTAAAGATCAGCCCTTCTATAAAAGAGATTTATGAGGGCACCAATGGTTCCTGGACTAGCTGGGGATCTGATAAAACTTCAGATATAATAAATGCCTTAATGAGACGACCTGGGCTTGAATGCACAAGTTCCACTGAGCTAGGTTTGTTCAGGGCAGGCTGGTTATGGTGGGTATTGCTTTGCACTAGTGACCATATTTACAGCAGTGAGGGATGCAGCGCTCTCCTCGCTGCCAGCGCCCTGCTCCTTTGCCCTGGGAATAGGGCACGTGGCCACTGATACGAGTGGTTGCTGCAGCAGTTACACATAAAAATATGAGAGGTTTCTTGCAGCCCTACTAAGCCCAGAAAATCCAGCTGTATGGAAGTTAGGTGTCCATTTGGGAACTAAGGGGATTTTCCCCATTAACATCAACTTATCCAAACTGTGCTCCTTAACCCAATTAGCATGCTGGATCACTCCCGAGGTTTTTGCTAATCAGCTCAGCAATATCATTGCAGGCAGTAATGGGTACAGTTTAAAAAATGGCTGGAGGCAGAGTTTGCTGGTGATTCGGTATTCTCACCTGTATGAGTCCTCTGATGTGCCTTGAGATGGGAGCTCTTGGTATAAACTTTCGTGCAACCTGTGAAAACAGAAAAGACACATCTTCCCTGTGAAAAGGGGCCTTTGCTCAAACAAATCATACATTTAAGGCTGTGGATGGTACAGGCAGGAAAACGGCTCTGGGTAGCAGTATACAAATAAGTCTGGCAATATCAATTTTCTTTCAGTTCTAAATAAAGAATGTCTGAACTCCAGAAAAGACAGACTTTTGCTACACTCTATATCACACAATACTGACATCCATGTGCACTGTGCAGGGCATTGAAGACTGTATGGGACTTAAAAGTCAGATCCAAGGTTCCAAAACCTCCCCTCCTCTGACTGCACCACTGAGGCGGGATGACAATACTGAATTCCTTATTACTAACTGTTCCTTGTTAGTTTTATGCTGCTTTTTGTCCCCTTGAATTCCAGACATAACTGATATCACTATTGCAAGCCTTCAAGGAAGATGTATTTTGTAATAACCCCAATAGATGCAGCTGTAAATGTTCCAGGAAGCAGGAATGCTGAGCAGTTACAGTTCCATTTTCAAGATTCAGAATACAGCTTTGAGAAGATCAGACAATGATGTTTATTCAAGGAAACAGAAACACCATGACTTTGATAAAAATTTCTATGATGGACATTTAACGCTTTTTCTGTGAAAGAGATTTTTTGCTGACATGGAAAGTCCTATCTTGTCTGCCCCTTGCAAAGTGTTGCTTCCAGCCTAACCCCAAGCTTGCAGATGATATTCACCATCCTGCCGTATGGGTGCTCCTAAGTAACTGATTAGCGGCACTTCTCTGCACTGGAATTTGCACAGATAAGAAGAGTCACTGCCCTAGAGAAGATCTGTATGGTCTAGACTAAGAGATGGGTCCAGATCTAAACATGCCTGAGCTCTGAGGAAAACTGTATTCTTCAGTGGATTTTTATCCATGTGCCCCATAAATGGGCTGAATACCTCCTTCCACCAGCAGACTTTAATCAGCTCTGGCTCACAATAACCTTCTCACAAGGACATCCCCTGTCTGCCAGCAAGGCTCTCAGTGCCTCAGGTACCTTCCAAAGCCGGTGGCAGCCCATAAAGACATCATGGTGTTAAAATAACCTAACACAACACTGTCGTTGGAGATAGAAGCCCAAAGTGGACAGCCATCCTCAGACAAGCACTGAGGACCACTTTCAATACAGTATTAAAACCAATTAACAGAGCATGTTCTCACACAGTGAATAGGGATCATCTGATAGCTCCTGCTCAACAGGGATTTATGAAACTCGCTCTGTCCTCTGAGCAGCTGTGCTGTGTCTGTGCACATCACCTGGAGCCACCCAGGGCTTAGACAGTGCAGGTTTTTTGCACTGCAGATGTGGTCCTGCCTTGCCATGCAGGCCAAAATCCTGCTGGAAACAAGCAAGCTTTGCCCTGGTAACAAGGGTAAGCTTTGCCTTGCAGGATGTGACTGTTGTGTGGAGAAAAGTAGAGGAACTGATGATCTGTCTCAGAGCAGTGGTCCATCTGAACCAATATTCTGTTTCCCACGGTGACCAGCACAAGGTAAAAAAAATGCAGGACAAGCTGTTAAACACAGAAACATGGGTGCAGCTTCTGGCTCAGAAACTCCCTAACCTGAGGGCTGCCAAAGGTTGGGAGTGTAAGCAGGGAAAGATCTCTCTAAATATACCCTATTCTTATATACTTCCTTGGTCGTCGCTGGAGACAGGATCTGGGCTAGACAGGCCTCTGGGCTGACCTTTTATAGCTATTCCTGTGCCATAGAAGGAGCAAATAAATCTTGCAGGAGACAGTTAGGAAATGACCGTTCCAGTTCACACACAGTCCCCATGGGAAAGTTTTTTGCTAATTCCCTGCAGTTTGATGACTGGGGGCTTGGCCCAGGAAGCAGGAACACCTGTGCCTCTTGTCAAGAGCTTGGTATTTTTCAAGCCCTAGCTTTGGTGCCACTGGGGTTTTTCATGAGGGACACAACTCCCCTGCTGGGCATGAATCCACAAGCTCCCTCTGCATAGAGCAGGAGATCTGCAGTATCTCCTCCTGCAAGGTGCCAAGGCATGACAGGTCCTTGGATGTTTTTTTCCCTTTAACCAGAAGACTCTAAAGAAACAGCATCACCAGTGCTCTAGACATGACACAGATCCGGGCTGAACGTTTTCCTGAACATTGTCCTTCCCACACAATCATGATTCAATACATGAAGTTGCTGAATTATGACTCAGAGTCAGCTCACTAATCTTGGTCAGGAGGATTTGGGCTCCACAAAGAGATTGGGAAGGCTGCTTATGGAAATTACTCAAAGGCTTTCCACTCCTAAGAGGAGAACGGGAAAGGAAAGGTCAGTCAGAAAGGCAGCATGATTTCACCAGTGGAAACCATCACAGGGATATCCCACCATGGGGATATCCCATCACAGGGATAGGCAGTCTGAGCACAATAGGCAGCTGACTGAGGCAGCGGGTTTTCAGGAGCATTCCTTTGCTTCATTGGAGCTCTCTGGTGACTCTCAGTGTCAGGCTGTCTGTGGCCATGGTGGGAGGTCAAAAGAGAAGGGAGGAAAAATGGGAATCAATCAGGAATCAAACAGGATTGACAGGATCAGCCTCTTTTTTTGTTGTTCCCTTGGTAGCAGAAGGAATGTCACTTCCCTGGCATTTTCCACACAGCTCCATATCTCCCTTCATCAAGCAGATAGACAAAGACAACCCTGCTTAAAATCATGGGGAGGCCCAAGACAGCCTCCAGACTCAGCGTGACAAGAAGGGACCCGAAAATCAAGCCAATACGGCAGCCATGACCATACCTGGGTAATCGCAGTGATGGATCCTCCTTTTCTCCAGCTCAGGGTTGTTGCGTCTGTTGTATTTGGGGGGCTGCATGATAATGTGCCCTTGGGAGAGGGTCCCAAGGCCATTGGGGACTGGGGGAACCTGGGATGACTGGACCAGCTTCAGTCCAAAAGTGGCTTCATAGGATGGTGGGGGAGAGATGGTGTTGATGAGCTCTGGTTGATTTTCTGGGCTGCCAGGCTGTGAGTTGGGGGGCGAAGGGGGCAGGCTCACTCCTGGAACAGGGTAAAACTGCCCTGTGATGTTGAAGTTTCCCTGTCCTTGGGACACATGCGGGTACTGCTTAACTGGCCCTCCTGGCTGAACAGGTCTGTGGAGCACACTGGACATGGCGTTACCTGTGGACATGGTGACACCGCTGAGAGAGTTGATGGCTGTAGTGCTGTTGGAGGAGGGTGTCATAGTGGTAATGTCAGCGCTTCCATTGCCAAGAGGCATCTGATAAAGCTGGGCTTGCTGAGGACTGGTAGACAAGGGGATGTCAGAGGGCATCTCCTGCTTGATGAAAATGTTGTTCACTGCCACTGACTGGGGCATGCTGAAGACACTGGTGAAATCAGGCAGGGTCTGTGTGGAGCCAGACGTGGAAGAGCAGGGCTGGGCAAAGCTGGTGCCAGGCTCTGTTTTGATCTGGGGGAATGGTGCCATGGGCTTGGGTGGACGGTACAGTCCAGTGCGCAGGTGTGTGGTGTCTGGCAGAATCACATTGATGTTCACACTGTATGGAGTAGAAGCTGGCTTCTCTGTTGAGAAGAATTCATCCACCACTGAGGCACTTTCCCGGCGGTATTTCTTGTCTGGTATCATTGGAATGGGGGGCACCTGGCTTGGAAGATACTTATCCATTTCAGACCGTGCCTACGGTGACAAATAGAGAAGAATTTTTGAGGAGTGAGCTTTACACCCTGGTGGTGAGAGTTTAACAAGTATTTAAACTAGAGGGACACTGAGAGAGCAGCAAGGATGGTCCCTCACAGGTGGGAGACACTTGGATTCTGCCTGACTTCCCTGGAGTGAATCGCTCAATCTGTCCTCTGTCCCACTTCTCTCCTCTCTGTCTGCCTTGGTACTAAGCAATGAGCTAATCAGGAGGATAGAATTATGAAAAAGTCATGGTCTGATAAAGAACCAATCTCTTGGTACAATATTTCAGTCATACAAATAAGAATTTAATACTAGAAATTAGATGAAATTGGAAATCTTGGTCCAATCACCCTTATGCTTTGGATGTCTTTGGAGCTGAATCTGTAGTCCATCTCAGAAATGCTGGCTCTGCTCTGCTTTTAACTCAGCAGCCTGAGGACTATTACATTTTATTCTAAGACGAAGGTGGGCAACATCTTTAATTAACTGTGAATAACTTGGGCTACAGCCACAGCAACTTAAGTGATCTGGGCAGCAATTCACTGCTAGGCATGTTATTGTCATTTCTGAAAAAAGTGACCCAGTTCTTTCCTAATCTTTGATTTAGTTCTAATTTTGCAGGAGTCTTTTTACAAATCTGGGTTCTCCAAGCTAACAAGACTTCTAGCTGAGGCTATCACCACTTGTTAGATGTCTTTCTCCCCTGGCTCGTGTCTGATGTGGCATCCCACTGGATCCAGGCCCGATAACTCGGCAGCCTAATGGAGCTAGGAAATTCATCCCCTGGCACCTGATGACTCAAGTTCTGCTCTCTGTGGTTAGAGATACCACTGCTAATGCTCCTCTATAAAGCTACAGCCTTTAATTATGTGGTTATCCATGTGTCAAGCTCATTGGAAAGCCCTTATAGACCCATTCATATGTAGAGGAGCTGGCAAAACCACCTGGTTTCCCTGGCAGAGCCTGCAGCACTCTTCAGGAGATCTCACCCCACACTCAGCACACTTGAGCTGAAGGTTTTGCAGCTCTTCACCATGCTACCAGCACACTGAGCCAAAGTCATCCCTGTTACAACCTCATTGCTCTTCACAGAGCTGGACTGGACCCAAGTTATTCTCCTCAGCCTTCCCAATGAAACACATCACATGTGCTCCCAGCTAATTCAAAGAGCTTTTGCACCTCTACAAGACACACTGGCAATGCCTGGGTAAGCTGGCTTCCACCCAGTCACAGGTACATGCCAAATACTGCCTCTGCTACAGTGTGTGTGCAAGGTGCTCAGAGCAGCTGGGCTTGGAAGTGCTGGAGTGCAGCAGGGCTGCCCACATGGCACGGGAACAGAGGACACCACGCTGCAGCTGTACTTGTGAGATGGTGTTGTGAACCCTACACTGTGTTGGAGGTCAACAGCTAAGATGAAGCTTCAAAGCCTACACTACTCTCAGTGCCCCACCATATCCAGTGTTTCCCTCCTGTGCTGCCTCCAGCAACACCTACCTAGTGCTGCAGGGAGGAAAGGCTGGATCAGACATCCCAGACATTGCCTCAAGCTAGAACCAGGGCGAGAAGGGATAGAGTATCACATACTCTCAACATGCATCTCAGCAACTGGTCCAGAAATATTTCAGGGACTCACTTAGATTTAAACTCCTAATTCACTCTCCCCTCACCAGTCTGGGTTCTTCCTCTTCTTTCCAGCCTGGGTTCTTCCTCAAGGGAGAACCATAGGGAAAACTATGCACAAGTCTTGGAGCTGAACCCTGCAAACCCCTGCCTATCCCTGCACTGTGCACCCACACTGGCACATTATTTCTACCCTTGGGAGTCATCTTGCTGTTAGACAGTTCCTGAGGCACTGAATGCCACACATACCTGAGCAATGAACTGGCCCACTTGCAAGGAGTGGGGGAAGGGCCAAGGTGATGGATGCCTTTTCCTTCTAGAGCTCCCTTATCTCTGGCATTTAAGTTTCTCACCTTCAGTTCCCAGAGAAGGTCCCCCCACATACACCTCCACTAGGTACTTGCACTGCAGGTACCCAGAAAGGCCTATGGATATAGTAAGGTATAGAGCGCCTTAACTTCAGGTCCCAAACTGCATTTTCAGCCAGGGACCCCCTATCTGCCACCCACCACTGCCTGCCCCATGTTTTATCAGCCCCGGTGCAGCGTCTCCCTTCCTCTCATAACAACCCCTACCTGCACAGCAACGTCTCCTTCCTGCCATTCCAGTGAAGCCTGATAAATCCACTTCTCCTGATCCTGAGCAGCCCCAGGGTCCTGGGGAAAGGGGGTGTGAAGGTGTAGCAGGGAGAGGACAACGAGCGATGGGGTTTCACGGGGAAGGACACCGGCCCTGTGTCTCGCTGCAGAGCTATGGGCTCATGTAGGCGCGGGGGAAAAGTGGAGGGCCCACCCCACGGAACGCGGGTTGTCACGGTGCTGCTTTGTGTGTTGGAGTGACGACGGGGCCCTGGGGCCCTTCAGACAAGGAGGAAGCGGCTGTCTGAGCTCGGGATCCCTGGCTGGATCAGCGCTGCTGCTGGGTGCTGAGCAAGGCCCCACTGCCGAGCTGCTTGTCCAAGCAGGGCCCACCCACCACTTCACCCTGGGGACAGTAAAACATCCCTGTCACACTATGGGGGGCCCTACTGGGTGACCCCTGCGGGACCTGGGGGAAAGGGTCCAGAGAAACCCCAGGCTCCCGGGCAGCCACTGGAAGCGAGGTGGGAAGCAGAGAGGAGAGCTCTTCACCTCGAGAATGAGCGGCAGCCGCTGTTCCATCCTCATGGGGTGAAGCTGTGAAGGAAACACAGCTGCGTTAGCCAGGCCACATGCACCAGCCCTCAGCCCCGGCTCCCTGTGAGGCGCAGGGCCTCACACACCACAGCCAGCCAGCCCCGCCATTGCCCCTATCACCCCACCATGGCCCCTGTCACCCCACCATGCCCCGCCATGGCCCCTGCTACCCCGCCACGGCCCCATCGCCCACCTCCCTCCACCCTGCTCGAGGCCTGCAGGCCCCCCCAGGCCACCGGGGCCACCCGTTGCCTGGCGACGGTTGCTAGGCAGCGCCAGGCCGGAGCGCCTCCCCTCCCCCCCGCCCCGGAAGCGCCGCGCCGCCCCCTGCAGC
>JAWLRI010000229.1:3791213-3807117 GCA_034781795.1 Crypturellus tataupa
GGCCCGCTGCGGGCGAGGGGGCGGGGCCGCCATCTCCGTCCCCAGCGGGGGGAGCCTCGCGGGCGGCCACCCCCGTGCTGCCCTCGTGTCTCCGCCGAGGTGACGGCCCCGGGGGTGCCGGGGCCGCTCCGGCACCGCCCGCCTGCTTGGGGCACCCAGCAGCACGGGTGGGTGTGTGGGGATGCGCCCTGGCGCGTAAGCCGGGAAGACCCTGGCTCCTGGGGGCCGTTAGGGCCCTGGAAGGGCTTCGTGCCGGCGCTGCCGCCCTGCTGAGCTGCGGCCGTGCGTTTGCTGCGGGGCGCTGGGCTGCGCGGGGAGTCCGCAAAGAGCAGCGAGGCTCCCAGCAGCGACAGGTGGCTGCTGCGCGCTGTTCAGCCAGGCCCAAGGGGAAAAATCCGCATTTTCCTGCTGCCTGGAGGCAGGAACAGCGCCTGGCCTTGCCCTGACATCAGCTGCTTTCAGTTTACTAACATTGTTTTTTTTCTTCCTTCCTTTCTTCCCTCTTGAACCGCCCTGCAGGGCAGTGGGGGAGAGGACGTGAGCAGCCAGTTACATAAGCAGGGATCGGTTCCCCTGCTTGCACAGCAAGGCTCTGCTCTCGTTGCTTAATCCTCGCCAGGAGCACACGAATCCACCGGCGCATTGGAGACGGACGTGGAGGCCCTGGGGCACGTGGGCAGCTGCTCGCTCTGGCTGCAGGTTGGTAAATGGTTTCTCCAGTGCCGAGGAGCTTTCTGGAGATGGTTTTCAGGCGCACTGCCAAGAGTGAGACCTGTTGCACCCCCAAGGCTGGGGCTGTGCCAGCCCCCTGGCATCCTGACATCCTCGGACACAGACCCGCTCCTCTGCCTGATACCAGCCTGGGGGAGAAGGGGGTGCCCCTCTCAAAAGCACAGACAGACAGAGCAGCCCAGCTCTGAGGCAGAGGTTGGCCAAGAGCCCCCATGAGCCCCTGCTCGTTGTGCTGCGCTGGCCTTCCCAGACCACCTTGGGCAGCAGCCTGCCCCGGCCACTTCTCAGCTGAACCAGGAGGCCCTTGTGCCGTGGGCCAGCGGTGCCCAGCACATCTGCAAGAGCAAGGATGGGAGACGCTCTCCCACGTGAGGAGCCTCAGGGCTGCCCTGGCCGAGCTCGTGCAGGCCGGGCTTTCCACAGGAGACCAGCAGCACCGCAAGCTGGGTCCATCCGTGATGGGACCCTCCATCCCACAGGACCCTCCAACTTCATTGCTTTCTGAGGCACATGATCCATGTCCCCTGGCCACCCCCAGCAGTTAGGTCCCGAGGGGCTCCTCAGCAAGGACCTCTGCGCACCCTCTCTGGCTTAGCCTGTTTTTGTGCTTAGCCACTTTCCAAGGCTTGAAGATTTTGGCAGGGCCTGTTATGCTTCCCTGCACCTCCTGCAGCGTCCTTGAAAATCTGCATCCCTCTCTTCTCCAGAGTGGATTCCCTGCACATTTCAACAGAGGGCTGAGGACTTGCTCTCTCTGCACATTTCTCTCGCTGACATGGTCTCTTTTTCCACGTTCAGTATTGAGAACAGGCCACAGTGCTCTAGCACCAAGCAGTGGGGAATAATTATCTCCACAACCCGAAACAATATTTGTCTGGTTTCTGTGAGTTCGACATCAGCCAGTGCCCTGCTTTAACTCAACACTCTTATCTTCTCTGCTGCTGCCTCCTCGTTTTTAATCAGTATGCCCAGTTTCTCCTCCTCAACCGTTTGGCTTCCCCCAACCGTTAGCATTTCAGGTCAGAGCGGTTGGGGCTAAGGGGATAAGAACTGTGCCTTGTCCTGCCCATCAGCTGGAGGAGGTCAGAATCACCTCAGAAACACCTATCTGCTGCTGCCAAACACTGTCACAGGTAACACTCAAGCCTGCAAGTGGTGGGCCTGGAAGGTGAGAAAGGAGGACCAGCCCCATTTGGGCAAGTGAAGAGTAAGGAAGCAACCCTGCCCCCAACAGAAGATGAACAAAATCCTTTTCTGCCTCGGCCCATATCTGACAGACAGCGGCTTTCAAGACCTGCCCTATAAGCAGCACAAATAAGCAATTGGTTGTTAAGCTGGCCCTGTGGAGGAAGAAACCCCACAGGTGCGTGATCCTTGCCGACTCCTCGCCCATCCCCAGCAGTGGGTTGTCACGGCAGGGCTCCAGCTCTGGAGAGGGCAGCTGAGGACACACCGGTGGTCTTTGCCATGCGCCAGGCGGCTCGTAGAGGAAGGCAATGATGGGGAGCCCTCAGTCCGTCATTTCCTCCCTGCCTGCCAACCACAGGTGGGGACTTAACCATTTTCCTGCCGTTCTAGGAAGGACTTAACCTGCCACTTAGTCACGGAGCTCAGTTCAACTCAGTCCTGAAGCAAGAGACACTCTAATGTGGCTCTTAGAAAAAGCCTCCAGCACCTTCCAGTTCAAGGGCAACCAGTTCTCCAGTGGCCCTGCTTCCCCTATAGTCATTACCAATCCAGTCATTGCAATCCTGGGAGACGATGATGAGATATAGGGTTCTAGAGAAGGGCATGCCCCAGGCTCCACCAACTGCATCAACAGAGCTCCAGGACTCGCTGGTAGCTCAGGCAGTGGAGGGACATACAGGAAAAGCACTGATCAGCCAAAATGTCTGTGAGCTTGAAAGATGGGGAAGCATCTCCAAACTGCAATTTTGGTTCAGCCAGAAAGGGAAAACAAGAATAGCTTTCAACTAAATAAAACCACTGAATTCCTGTGCTTTTTTTCCTCCGAAAAATCAAAGTCCCTGTTTCTGGCCTGCCCTGCAGAGAGGTCTTTGCAACATACCAGAAGAAAGCAAGCAAGAAAACAAGAAAAAGGAAAGGACTTGGAACGAGCACTGAAACCCAGGCTGTCATACACAGATTTTATCCCCACAGGCCAGCATTTGCACTACATTCAACACAGTTTTGACCCCAACTTGGGACCTGATGACTGCAGTTTCACAAAGGGCAAGATAACCTCAGCTGGAAGAATGTTATTTACTGAGAAGTGTCCAGCACTGTGAAATCATTAAAAATTCAGCCCCCGAAACAGTTGTTTGATGAAGAAAGTGGTTAATGAGGTCCTGGTTCCACTAGCTGTCTGCTGAGTGGATTCTCCTATGGCTAATGGCAAGGCATCAACAGGAGCCTTTCTCCTCCACCTGTCTGCCAGTTTTCACAAATCCTGCAGGAGCCTCCTGCCTTGGAAACCACCATCCCTCATTCAGATTTGGCCAAAGGCAGGCTGAGAAGCCACCAGGGCATTGATCAATACGCAAAGAGTCTCTGACAACCGGTTCTCAGGAGGACTCAGTAAAACTGATGCTTGAGCCAACCAAGCCCTTTTGCTAGTGATTAACCAAGACCATCGTTAGCACCGTGCTAGGCTTTTGCCAGTAGGCGGGACGTGTCTTTCCCGTGATTAATCGCTTTCTAATCTGAAGTTGATAAATAACAAACCGCCATAGAAACATCAAATGTTGTCACCACACAGCACCAGGGAACAGGAGAGAAATCAATGTTTGCTAAACAGGCAACGAGCTTGTTAAGTTGGCAGAGGGAGGGGTTGGCCGGGGACAAGGAGTTTCTTTGGGTCTCTGCCCGCAGCAGCCTCGAGCCCTGTGCAATAGCAGGAGGGCATCAAACCTGAGTGGGAAGCCTGATGCCCCCAGGCCTGGCTGGACCTGCAGCTCGTGCTTACAGCAAGCCCTGGCCATGGCAATATCAGGGGAGCCCTCCACGAAGACCCGCGGTGCTGCTCACTGCACGAACGCCCAGGGGCAAAGAGCTTTCGGAACAGATATGAGGAAGATGGTGACTCCCCCCTTCCAGATCAGCTAGTGACACGTCCCCTGTGCGAGTGGCATTCGCAACACGGGCGCATGAGGCAAGGGAGCACATGGGCACGCTGCCCTGTGCAAAAGGAGGGCACCTGCTCCAGGTGCAGCAAAGGGAGCCCTTTCTGCACGCAGGGCACTGTCCCCACGCCCCCCCACAGGGGACAATGATTGCACCTCTTGTCCAGCCCTGGGATTATGCAGCACAGTCACTTTCTCATACGTGCACCTGCATGAAACTCCAGCCTCCAAGGGAATCAGCAAACAATAGGGAGGAAAATCATCAATCAAAAGCCCTGGCAAGTACCTGGCAGTACCCCCTTAAGGGGACATGTTATAAATAGACTGTATTTATATACAGATTTGGTTCAATATCAGCATTTATTGTCTCTCTAGTTAAATATTGACCTGAGTAAATATTTGTTTCTCTGATCATTCAGTTTTGATATTGACCTCAATCGACGTTATTTTCTGTTTGTTCCTCATGTCTTCTGGAACTCTCTGCAAAGAGGGATTAGCAAAGAAACCCCCAGGACTCTCCTTTCAAGTGCACACAGGCACGCAGAGCCAAACATTTGGCTGCTGTACGTAATGAGAGTGCCACCGCAGGCCCAGAGCGACACCAATGCTTACACAGAGGGCTGCTGCCCTGCAGAAGGGCCCACTGGAGTCTGCTGCTCACTCTATCACCAGCTCCCAAAGAGTTCAGAGCAACTCCAAGGGGCCAGCATGTTCTTCAGCTGGGTCTACGTTGCATGTGATGGGGCAAAATAAATCTTCCCCAAGATTCACGGACTCTTTGGAGTCCATGGGAAGACTACCAGAGATGATTTACCATGCCACCCTTCTGTCTGGAAGCTTCCACATGTTTCCAGTTGAAGGAGGACTTCCCAAGGCCCAGCTTTCTGCTGGGAGCTCATAAGTGGCTCAGCCATGGAGCCACACTGCTCTGGAGGTTTATTCTAGAAGAAAAGACAACTCTCCTCTGCCTTTTTGTTTGAAATACCTGAGTTACTACCTCTCAAAAATAAGTGATCCCAAGAAACCCAACAGGGCAGATGTGGGCAGCCAGGATGCTGGCTGGTCTCTGGCTGAGACAGGAGGGTGCCATGTTCCCAGCAGACATGGTGACTGTTCACTGTTCCTTTCCTCCTATAACTGATAAAGACTCACTAAAGGCAGCCTACCATGATCTTTTGTCATGGAAACCATGCTGCTACCAACAGTGATCCCAAAGGAGAGAGAAAATGGGAGAAAAACCTCATCCAACTCCAAGATCACGTGCTTGGAAGAGAAGTAGTTTGGGACAGCCAGGCTCCAAGAGGAGCTTTGAAAGAGTGAGCAGAAGTCCTTCCAAAGATAGTGCCACACATGAACCAAAAAACAAGTATCACAATTCACAATCCAAAATACTCCCTTGGAGGCAGGTTGCTTGGAAAAAGCTCTGGCAGCGCTGCATCATCAGTACGTTGTACTGAATGCTGTGGCCATCTAGTCACTGTCTGGGGCAGAAAACATTGGCCTTCCAAGACCAAGCAGGACACCAGAATAAATAGATAGCTCTGCATGTGCTTAAGGCAGCTCCCCAAATGGCCTTAGGTAGGTCTACATTCATGGGAAAAAGACACAGGTCAATATTAGAGTATCTCCACAGCAGTTTCCCCTCTCCCAGGACTACCAAATACAACCCTTGCACAAAGGCAGGTAGGGAAAGGAGAACAACCCTATCATCCATCGCTCATTGCTTTGCCCTGACACACAGGAGAGCTACTCTGTGAAACTGTGTGTGTATGGGGAGATGGGGGCATGAAAATGCCCACCTCACGTCTTTGCATGCAGCCTTCTGTTTGCAAACTGCTAGTGCTCAGCAAAGGCCTAGGTCAAGTCCATCAAAGTCAACTTAACGCTTTTCATCAGCTTAACGAGGCACCCAGTGTCAGGCACAGGAGGCTGAGCAGGGTGGACTGTGGTTAAGAGGTGGCACAGCCCTTTGGACATTTTTCTAGAGAGATCAAATGTTCTAACATTATTTCAACTCCTGGAGGATCAGGAGGCATGGAGCTATTTTAGCCACATCCAAGACCACATCCAAATTTCTCCATTTGATACATTCATACAATGAAAAGTTGAATTTGGATAGACCCAGAGCCACAGCTGGCATCATCAGCTAGGAGCAGAAGCACCTGCAGCTCCATTTCTCTTCCTTGGCTGTAGCCTGTCCCTCTCTTTTCTCTCTTCCGAACCTGAGAAAATGGAACATCTCAAATGACACCAGTCCCCAGGATTACCTGGTCAAATTCATCCACCTCTTTGTAGCCATTGTATGACTACAAGACACGATGCATGTCCTTGAGCTCTCCAGCTCCCTTCCAGTTATGCATCTGTGCTGCAGGTCTTGAACTGAGCATGGCGCAGGAGAGGCCGTTAGGGCACAGAGGGAGCTCCCCCGAGACGCTCCTGAATGATGGGTGGGATTCATTCCACCTCACACAAACCGTCTAAAAGCTCACGTACATCATCTAGTCTCCGATCAGAAGAGATGATGATGCACATTCCCAGGGCAGGGTCTAACAAAGGCAGAATGAGTCACCTGCTGCTTGCTGGGGCTTGTGAAGTCCTCACGGCATTCAGCAAGTGATAAAACAGGCCATAAAAGCCTGTTCTTCCCTGTGCAAGAAGCAAGACAGACCCAATACCCTGTGTGTTTCTGAGAAAAAGCAGGTCAGGTTTCATGTGCAGGCAAACCCTACTATGAGTGTGGCCTTTCGCTTCCTTGTCAAACCTGTAGCAAAGCAGCACGGGGATTGCCCAGGTGGGGCTGGAGTCTGAGCCCTCTGCAAATAATACTGAACATTTTCTGTCCTCTGGGTACAATAACCCTCCTGATTCTTCAGTTTAAACCCTCTCTTTTCCAGTTGTACCCGGTATGGAAATGAATTGCCAAGTGATGTTAATTAAGGGAGACTGATTATGGCACAGGTTGATTAACAAGGGATGGACGGTTTCTGCGGAGAAGGCAGAGAGCCCTGCAGAAGTTTCAGCAGGAGCATTTCAGAGACTTAGAACTGGCAGCTCCTGGGAATTGAGAGGACTGTGACACCAATTGTGTCCAAAAGGTGAGCTAAAGCAGTCAACCAGACTAGAGATACTGAGTTCTCTCAGAAGCAAAACTTAAAACCGCAGTTTCAAATATGGAATTTACAATGAAACATTTTGTTCTAAAATGCCAGTATTTTGAATAGTAAATTGGAAAGGAGAAATTTCCCCCTTTTTTTCATGTAGTATCACAAACTTAGGCCATTTCCACATGTTAGAGAACACCATCCCACTTTCTATTCATTGCAAGAAGTATTTTCAGTTGAAACTGTTCAACCATCCATGGACTGAGCTCCATAAACTGTCCCTGAGGATCAGCAAAATGGAAAATGATAGTTCTCTACAGGCAGCATTAAAATGCTGGGCTGAGCTGCTTGCAGAGTAGATATCTGTAGATCTCTGCCCTCTCCCAGTGGGTTCACATTTGTGAAACCATTGCTACAGATGCAACAGAGGTGGAATGGACGGATGTCCTTCATTGCAAGGGATAAATACCTGCAGTTTTGGAAGCTGAAAGAGCTGGCTAGATTATACTATTTGCTTGACCAATTACTTGCAACTCTCTTCTCCTAATTGTACCGGAAATACTACAAAGAGCAAGGCTGTTAAATACATTTTAATACTTGGAAATCCTGCCTTTGGTGGTAACTTGAAGGTCCTCATCATCTTTAAAAAAATAAAAAAGCAATAATAATTTTAGAAGTACTCTCCAGGCATTTCTGAACTTAATGAAGGATTCTTTGTTTGAGTTTCAATCTGAGCTTGGAGGGAAATTAACCTCTTTGATGTGGGAAACAGCCTATGGTTTTTTTGAGTGTTTTTGTGCTAGCTCAAGTTCCGAGAGCATCTGAATTGTAAACACCAGTTGTCCAATCCCCAAACACTAACTGTACCCTGTGACTCGTAATTCACCAATAGAGCACAAGAAAAGCAAATATTCTAATCAAGGAGCTCAGCTAACAAGACGGTCGTGAGTGTGATTATTTGCAGTGCATGGGTTAGATAAAGGAGCGCACTGGACCAGGGAATGGAGTAAAATAGTCTATGTAGCCGACCAAACAGGTTTGAGGTGCAGGAAGAAAAAAAAATCACATTTGATGATGCACTAGCCAGAAACATACTTTCCAGGACACTGGTGAGTAATTTCAGATAATTGTGCCTGCTTCCTACATATTGCTCAAGAATAGCAATAAAGGGAATTCCATCACATTTATTACAAAGCAGGAGTCCTCTGCTTCTTTCCTCACCTGAATACCTGCTTTTTAGTGTTCAAAAATGTAGCTTTTCTAGCTACACTGCAACCTCTCCTGAGTCAGGAAATGGAAAGCAGGTCCCAGAGAGGCCTGTGCAGGAAGAAAAGAAACCACAAAGGAGCTATAATCGTGTTCTTTTTCTGTTGTCCCTTTCCCTCGCTCCTCCACGTTGCGGAGCAGAACTTCCCCAGAGCAGAACAATCGTCCTTTGTATCACGTGGACAAAGCCATTGTGCTCCCGTGAGCTCCAAGTCCCTCCACACCATTTCAGCCTCCAGCTCGCCTGCTTCCAGCAGCTCCTGCGCACACACGCACACAAACGCCGTGAAATCTGCATTTGGGGGATTAATGAAATAACCACAGGGTGGCTACGTTCCCCAAGCTTGCCTGGTCTTTGGCTCACCACTAACCCGGGCGTTGTCCAAAGCCTGCTGAGCAGCAGGAAGGTCACCACTGACTTGGACCTGGCCATAAAGGACTTGGCAAATTGCAGCTGGCCCCATCTGACCTGCAAGCAAAATAACCTGAGAGCATCACCCCTTCACGAGATCCCCTTAGCCAGGCGACACACTTTCAAGGCAGGACTGCCAACCCACAATCCCTAGTTTCACTAAGAGGGATCAAACGAGCAAGTTCCTCCTTGCTCAGCCTTTAATTCTACATCTCAGTGTGACTGATCTGTTTCTGAGCACCCATACAGGCTGCTTGGGTTCCTGGTGTCCTTGGAAAATGAATGTGACTGGCACAAAGCATTTTACACTTCTCTCAGGAGTGAATGGGCATTTCAGAGCTCTTCCACAAAGTCAGGAAGACTGCAGAGAGCAGAACATCTTGGCCACCTAAGACGAAGATGAGTGCCCTGATTCATGCCGCCCTCCCGCAAAAAAAAAGGGGGGCATTATGCAAACTAGATAGCTTGAAAAGCGGAAGAAAGGACTGAGTCACCAAATGCAAGGCAGAGATACCCCTCTGCTCCATTTCCACGCCTGTTTGCACAGTTGTAATCGTGGGATCCTGGTATGTAGGCCCGGGCTCAGCTCCCTGCTCAGCGTGTGCAGCGAGGGGCAGGTGAGGTTTCAAGGCAACGCACAGGTCCTACGCACTGTTTGCATCATGGCTTGCCTGATGTCTGCTCGTGTAAAACCTGCCCGGGCCCCCCGCAAGGTCATGATTCAGCAAGGAGACGGGCAGGGGAACAGCTCCGCGTTGCAACACCGAAAGCTCAGCGTTACCCACACACGTGGGCACAGCCCTGCTGGGCTCGCCTCGGTGGTGTCCCCGCGTGTGGTCAGTGCTCAGGGAAGTCCTATGAACTCCTTGACCTCAGTTTGCTGGGTGCTGTGAGAGAACCAGGGGGGCTGAGAAGGGCCCAAGGAGCACAGTGCTTTCAGTCCTCCCCCAGCACCAGTCATCCACGGGGTGGCCCTGAGCCACATAAAGATCCCCAAGATAAGCCACCCCCCAGCCAAAACAAACTGTCAATATCCCATTACAGATTTACACATTCCAGGTCTGCAGGAAAATTCCTAAACTACCTATTCCAAAGTCCTCCTTTTCCACTCAGAAAAGCTCACAAGAAGCAGGACACAGCACACAGGGCCCAGTATGAACAGAAAGAAACAACTCCAAAGTTGTTCAGAAAGCCAGGGCACAGTTAAAATGATTTCACCTGGTATTTCCTGTGATCCTAGAGGCAAAGGAACACTACAACGCATACCTCTGCTACCTTAAAGGGGCCTGGGAAAGTCCATTCTTGGACTTGAAGTGCCACGAAAAGTTCTCAGGGACCGGTGCCATTCAGATACCTAATCTGCTCCAATGCCTCCTTGATGTTGGAGCTGTTTTCATCCTGTGTTGGCCCCTGCTCCACCCTTGGACAGGGCGGAAGGAAGGTGTTCCAAGCATGGCCTGTGGGGTAGAAATCAGGCCTAGAGGACCCAAGAGAGCTGAGATCAACTGTTAGTTGGAGCCTTGTGGGGCTTAAAAGGAGAGCAGAAGGTAAGGGCCAACTTTCCACTCGGGAGCAGCTGGAAGTGGAAGACATCCTCACCACTGACGGGGCAGCTCCAAGCACCAAACCAGCCTCAGTCCACAGCTGTTGGAGCCAGCCCGGGGGGCCCAGTTGCCCCTGTTTCTGTGCTTGCGCAGCACACCCAAGGAGAGGGAGGCCATGCAGGAGGCCAGCGCAGGGCCTTCCCAGCTACACTCTCCAAGGGCTTCCTCTGTCACACCACAACAGCCCATGCTCCCTAACGAGTCCTTGCTGGTCTCATCACAACTGCAGGTGGGACAGACTGTTTTTTATCCACCTATCTTACCAGCCACTCCTCTTCCTTCAGTGCTGACCTCACTCAGTTGCTGCATATTCAGGTAGCTGATGAGTAACTGCCCCAGCCTCAGCAGGGCAGGCCCGAGCTGCGGATGGCTGAGACAGGCGCTTCCTCCTTCCTTCCCCTCATCCTCCGAGCACCAGCTATCGCAGCGCTGACACGCGGGCAGCCCGGGCTCTCCCCACCTCCCCAGTTTTAGCAAATCCCATCATGTTGATGGGCATGGGCCAGCCAACCCTTCCAGCTCCCCAGCACCTGCTCCACTGCTCTCATGGTAGGGTGTTAGGAGCCAGCGTCCCCCTCCTCTGTCCTGCATGGCAGGGAGAAGAGGAAGGTCTCCCACATCTCCCCCTGAAGCCCTTGGCATGGGATAGCAGGCAAGGCCTGGAGTCCCTCTCAGTCCCTGGCTCCAGATCTACATCCCGTACATTTCCGTTCTCTTCTAAGACGTTCCCCAGAACACACTTTGCTTTTTGTTTTGTTTGCTTTTCTCCTTTATCTTACTTCTAGCATTGGTCTTTTGAGGTTAAAATAATAAAATTCTATTTCCAGTGAATCTGGCTCAAATCAGAAAGGGAAAACATTTTTCTTTTACAAATGTGTGTCCCGTTTCTCACCAAACTTTATTATTATTATTAGGGGGCAAGGTGAGAAGAGGCAGCTGGAAAGGCAGAGAAAAGGGTAAAATTGTCCATAAATTGCACTCCACTCAGATCCATTTCCACTTGAACGAGGTACTGAATAATATTTTCAGTACAAAACAGCTCCTGGCGTCTCCTATTGTTTTAAAAGCTGCTTGTGGAGGAGGGGGAAACTTTCCAGGGAAAAAGATAAAGGGAATGGCTGGAGTTTGTTAGTGTCTTTGCTGGCGAGTGAGAAAGCCAGGACAACTCGAGCACTGAACAGCTAGAAATGCCCCATGGGCAACAGCCAGTGCTGGATCACTGACAGGTCACAGCCCTTTTCATAAGTCTTGTCAAATGGCTCTGAAAAAAAAGCCTCCTGGAGCAAAAACCAGCTGCCTCCTGCAGCAAAGGGTTTCCCAAACTCAAAGCAATCCAGCTTTTCTACCCTCCAGCTACATCAGCTCCTTCAGTGTCTCTTTTCTATGTCAGTCTGAGCATTTGGCATTCATAAAAACTGTGTGGGCCAAGCCATAGACAGCTCCTCCCTGGGCGATGCGGGGCCAGCCCTGCTCCTTGAGGGTTTTGCCACCCATAACAAGTGGCCCCAAGGTGTGTTTGGTCAGGAGTCCTGCTGCAGCTGCAGGAGGCTGAGCTAATGATGCGCAGGACGCAGCTTTCCTGCTTCCCAGCCTCTTCCCAGCTGGATAGGGATCCCTGGCAGGGAATCTGTGCCTCACACACCCCTGTACGCAGCCGGGAGCAACACAGGGGACATGACCGCGGTGAGGTGCTCCTCACCATCCTGCGGAAATGCCTCCAGTCACCACCAAGAGAGCTGACCATACAGGTGGTCGCCAGCATCAGGGGCTCCTCTGCACACATAGGGACTTTGAGCAGCACAAGGTGCCACAGAGTGGGCACTGCTGATGGATCTCCCCTAGGGCTCCTCCTAGGCATTCCCAACCACACTGCCAGAGGCACGGCAGACTCTGTGTCCCCACATTCACCGTACCCACGCAAGGGCGAGACTGACCAAAAGACCGAAGACTGATGAGCTGACCAAAGAGACAAGCCACCGCTTTGGAGAGAGCTGCTGTCCCCATAGCGTTTCCCCAAGGCAGGGACAAGGCTCAGCTCCCCAGGTCACGTGCTGGACCGTTGGTGCAGTAGAAAGCACCAGCCCTGTTGCCTAATCCTGTGGCAGCTTGGGTTACAGCTGCTTAACAAGCCACACGACGGGGAGAAAGCAAACTTCACCCTCCGCCCAGATCAAATAGGGAGCTACCATACTTTCACACGTAAAACCTGCACTTGAGATAACCCACACCTCCTTTTTAAGAGGTGGCTCTTTGCTATCCAACTGCAGATAACCCGCCCAAACGAGGCACTGAGGGACAGGGGCTCTGCGGAGAAAGGGAGCAGCACGAGGAGTGTCAGAGCCTGTCAGGGAAAACAGGGCAGCTCGGAGCAAGGGGGAATACAGGAATTGCTGGGGAAAAGGAAGGTTGGGTGGCAAATGCCCTCTCCCTCCTAAGATGATCCTTACGCTTCCATAACCACCTCATGCTGCTGTTTTGCGCTTTTATTTGCTGCATCCTCAGGAAATTCTAGAAACAAAAATACGATAAAAGAAACTATTGCCTTCATCCCATTATCTTCCTTTGAAGAACATCCCTGACTGCAGCCCCTTGGCACAAGCAGCACAGGGACACGGGCTGGCCCCACTCAGCCAGCACAGAGCATCGGCTTATCGGCAGCTACTCGGGAGGCAGCCGTCCGGGGCTCTGACCAGCTCCCTTCTTGGCCGTCCCTGCACTGGGGATACTTTTCCTAGGAAAAGGAACAGCCCCCTGAGCAGACACCCGTCCAGGTGCTGTTCCCAAGCCCTGCAGTTGGCGGAGGCAGCTAGCTGGGAAGCCAGAGCAGCTAGGAGCTGCAGGCTGGATCCCTCAGACGTTGGTGGCTCCGTTACCACCAGGAGGGGGGAGCCCTAACCCCTTCTCCTCAGCTCCATGCTTCAGCCAGACCAGAGCAACCTGCCGTGAGGATAACGGCCTGAGCGGGCCTGAAGCGCCACAGAGCCCACATTAAACTCCCTCTGCGAGCTGTGTGGGGCCAACATTCTTGAAGATTACACATGCTAGAAAGCAGGAGCCCGAGCCCAGCTGGATCCCTGTCTCATGGACACACTGGACTTCGGGGATCCCTTCCTGAGATGCCCCTCAAGGCAGTCTGCAACACTGCCAGGACCAGATTCTCCCCAGGAGGGTGCAGGAAGGGAAGGGCCACAGGAGGGGAGGCTGGGCTGCAGGAGGGTCTCCAGCCCTGAGCGAGGAGGGTTTTAACATTCGGGAACACCGGGAGGCACTTGGGCAGAGTGAGCAGGGGGATCTCCGCGAGCTGCGGCCTCCAGCACTTGCCCGGAGGGGCGAAGGGACGGGCAGGAGGCGGCTGGAACGAGCCCCTGGTGGGGTCCGCGGGGAGCCTGCACGCCTGGGCGCAGCAGCGAGTTAGTTAACGGGCTCCCAAACCAGGGATCCCTCCAGAGCAGCCGTCCAGAAGCGCCCTCAGCCTGGCTTTGTGCTGCTCGTAGCCAAGGACGGTGGCCACTTCTCAGGCCACCATGGGCCCGGCTGGGGCCGTGTCCCGCTCCATGCCGCAGGGAGGGCGGACAGGGCTCCCAGCACACAGGGCTTCATGGTGGGGGGGGCGCAGCACCGTCCCCTGCCCGGAGCCACACGGGCCCTCCGCCGTTCCCCATCTCCCCCGGGAGGCCCAGGGCAGCCCCAGGAGGCGTCCCGGGCTCCAAGGAAGCCCCGAGCAGCTCCCACCAGGCAGGCAGGGAGCTGGAGTCCCCAGGCTGTGCAGACCAGGGGGCCCCCTGTCCCGCAGCACCCTTGGGGGCCCCCAGCCAAAATGGCGCTGGGGAGGCCAGAGCGCAGCGTTAATCATTAGCTGGCGCTGGGGCGAAGGGGAGCGCGCCAAGGCGGGCGCTGCGGCGGGACAGCGGCGCCCCGACGCCAGGCCGCAGCCCCGCACGTTGCCCTGGCCATGTCCCCCCTCCACCAGCCCCTCACGCCCAGTGTTTCCTCCCCGGGGAAGCGCCAAGCCCTTCCCGTGCCCCGCAGCAGGGAGAGGGGACGAGGCCGGGAAACGCCCTTTCTCCCTCCGCCCGAGGAGGTGGCTGCGGAAAACAGCCCTAGGGAGCCTTGGTCTCCGCAGGGAAGCGGCACAACCAGGCCGGAACACAGTGCCCAGCCTGTCACCATGGGGTGACATCCACGCTCCCGGTCACGCTGCAGGCCACCGCCTGCCGTGGAGGCGCAGCCCTCGCTGCCCCCTCGCACGGGTGCCTGTCCCCAGCACCGCGGGCGCCCGAGCAGGCGCACGTGCAGGGCCGCCCGTGTCCCCGCCGCAGGCTGCGCGCGTGCGGCCCCGCACCGCTCTCTGCTGCCCTGGGCCCCTTATCCGACGCTTTATCTCCGGCCTGGCCGATCACAGGGGGAAGCCAGGGAATTTCAAGGAGAATTCCTTTCCTGCCTCCGCCAGGTGGGGGAGAGTGAAAAAGAAGGAGACGTCCCCCACACACAGTCACGTATCGGCACGACCGCAACGGGCAGCACAAAGCCGGGTTGTCACAGTTCCCAGCTTGGTGCCTCCCGGAGGTCGGAGGCTTCCCCAGGACCCGGCGAGCCGTCGGCCGGGACGGAGCGGCACCATGTTCCGGGGAGGCAGCAAAACCTTTCCCAGCGGCAGCACCGCACTCTCCTCTGGGAGCGGGCAGGATTTAGGGGTGCTCAAGAGGGAGAAGGGAAACATGGAGTAAAACACGGAGCAAAACATGGTCCCAAAGTTGGGGAAAGGCCAGCCAAGCGGAAAAAAGTACACGAAGCAACAGAAATGCCAAAAAAAGAAAGGGGGAAAAGAAAGAAAAAGGGGTAGAATTCAGTCACATCCAGGCAGCTAACACTGTGCAATCACCGGCTCTAGCTGAAGGCGCTGGAAGTCTAAGTACACCTAACTGGGCCAAAACCCCTCTGTGGCTGTAAACATCTCTGGGACGGACACGGCAGCACCCGCCGAGGACCCTGCGCCTCTCCCCACCCGGCTGCTCCGCGGTCTCAAGCAGCTTTTGCACCATCCTAGTGGCCTACAGAAGTGAAAAGTGGCACTGAAAAGTGCCAGGTAACTCGGAGGCTCTGGAAGAAACCCGCTGGGGTGACGGAGGAGGAAGCCCCGCGTCCCGCGGCCACCTTACCTGCGCCAGGTCGGGCTGGCCCTCCAAGGTGCGCCCGGCCGGCTTGATGTCCTCGAAGACGGAGGCGTCCTCGCCCGCCTCCCCCGACATGGCGACGGGCTTCAGGGGCGCGAGCACCGAGCTCTCGTCGGGCAGCGGGGTGCGCAGCACCAGCCCGCCGCTGCTCATTCCTCCCGCGCGCCCCCGCGCCGCGCGCCCCGCGCCCCGGGGGCAAAAGGAAGATTTAAAAACAGTAATGTGAGGAGTGGGGGGGAAAAAAGAAGAAAAAAAAATTTAAAAAAAAAAGCCACCCAGAAGCGTGAGGCGGCGAGCCTGCCGCTAATCCTCGGAACCAGGTGGGAGCGCAGCGGTGCGGGAAGGCTTTACCTGTCCTGCGGGAGGAGGAAGGCCAACCTGGAAGCCGGGACGGCGGGACGAGCCAATCAGGCTGCCGCCGCCCCGCCAATGAGCCGGCCGGCAGCGCCCGCGGCCAGGAGGGCCCCGGAGCGGGCAGCGCCCGCGGCCCCGG
>JAWLRI010000229.1:3807222-3822253 GCA_034781795.1 Crypturellus tataupa
CGCCCGCGGCCAGGAGGGCCCCGGAGCGGGCAGCGCCCGCGGCCCCGGGCCCCGCGCGGGGTCTTCACTGCTCTGGGGTGGTGCTGCCCAGCGCTGGAGTGTGTGGGGCCCAGGAGCATCTCCGTGGTGGTTTGGAAGTTGTGTCCCCTGCGTGCTCTGCCGCTGGACAGGGCAAAGCCCAGCAGCGCTGCCGTGGGGACACGGTGCCCAGGGGGCTCCCAGAGAGCATCACCGCGGTGCCGGCCACAGCGGGGAGACCGCCTGGGGCAAGCCCTGGGCAAAGGCACCTTTCACAGGGGGCACAGCTCCCTGTGGACAAGCCGGAGCTCCACCAGGAGCAAGGTGGGCTGGAGAGGCCCTGACCCCACTCACACCGCTGCCCGTCACTGAGGCCAGCCCGGCCTTGGTCCCCAACCCGCCATCCTGCCCTCTGAGGCCAAAGCCGTCCACATCATGGACCTTTGTATCTCCTGAGCTTGGACCCTCCACACCAAAAAGAGGGATTTAAACTTATTTTTAAAAAAGAGGTGTCCTTTTTTTTTTTTTTTTGATAAAAAGCCATATTTTGGTGAATGGTTCTTTTTCTCACACAAAAGCTCATAGAAAAGCTTCTCCTTCCCCTTTTTAACAAAGGAGATTTCTGCTTTTTTTCTCATCCCTGGGGAGAAAAAACAGAGAAGTTCAACGAGTGCATATATGAGAAGAGGACACAATACTTTCCAGCTCAGTTCCTATGGAAAAGCCAAGCAGTCATTTTTTGGTCTCCCTTTTTGAGCAGGGAAAATGGAGTAGAAAAAGCTAGGGAATGAGAATCACCTGTGCATTGGCCCTTTCTTTGGGTTCTCAGAGGCAGTCCCCAAATGCTGCTGCCTCTGCTCGGAGCAGAGTCATCCTTCCCCATCCTTCCAGACCATGGGAAGCCCAAGCCCCGCAGGTGGTTGAGACCCAGGGCTGTTTACAAACCAGGCCATGCCTGGATCTGCGGCTCGCGATTTTTCAGGCCACGCAGCTGGATCTCTGCCCCGCTGGAGCTGCTGCATCCGACCTGGTGCACAAAACCCGTGCCAGGCACCTGCCGACGGGTCGTGCTGAAGCCATCCAGATGGAGCTGAGAAGGCTGGAGTCGTGCTAAGAGGCCAACTGTGCTCAGACCTCCCTGGTCTACCCCGTGCATTGTGAAAGCAGGTCTAGCTCATGAAGACACCATCTTTGGGCCTTCAGCCTGAGAAATGCCTTCCCTTAGGGCAGCAGGTCTAAAGAGTCAGACCACATTCACAGTGTCTCACATAAAACAACCTCCAATTACAAGAAACCTTTGCCGAGGTGGGACAGAGTAAGAGCCATGACTGCTGCTTCAGTAGTATTTTTTAAACCAAGCAGAACCTCAGGTTTTTTTCTAGCAAACTCAGCAGAAGCCTCTTTACAGCCAATTCCTGGCCCCTCATCACCACGAGGGAGGTCGGCTGCAGTACAGGCAGCGATGTGCCCGATGGCCCCGCGGCCGGTGCCATCGTGTGAGCAGTGACTGCAGCCAGTCCTGGGCAGGACGAGGCCCTGGATGTAGCCACCACTTAGACACGCCGGAAAAGCGGTGCATGAGAGTAACCAACCCACTGTTAATCACCCCAGGCTTCCGGCAGTGCAACGCACAGCAAATGCAAAACAGATCCTTGATATCGGAGGCAGCACTTTGGACCTGGGGACCTGGACTAACGTTCAGATCCTCCCAGGAACAGCGCCAAGCCAGTGCGCTGAGCAAGGGAAATTCAGCTCTTGTGGCAAAAAGACTAGAAATGTTGGTCCATGGCATAGTAAGCGAGTGGGAATGAATCAGGCTTTATCAGCAGTCATTCCAGTGCTTCTTTGTTTTGCAGGGACCCCAGTGGCTGCAGGACTGTAGCAAGGGTTGTTCTTGGGAGCCATCTGTGTCCCTGCAGTGCTGCCAGCTGGGACCCAGGACAGAATAGCCTAAGTGCGAAGCTCACAATTCTCAAATCATGCTGGGGCTGATGGGGAAATCGGGGACATTTTCCAGAAAACATTGCAGACCCTGCATAGCCACACTTAGAAATTTAAACCGACTGACCCACCTCTCTTATGAGCTCAGCAGAAAGCTCCTTGGGCCATGAAATGAACACCAGAAGCAGGGAGGTGAAAGCAAAAACATGCATTTACCGTCAGTGATGAATGAAACGAGCCGGTGGAACAACACCAGCAGCACAAGCACTTTCCAACATCAACTCTGCCCCATCTGGGTTAAAAGTGTCCCCAGAGCACAGCTGAAGATAAACAAATACAACGATCCTGTAGCTTTTATAACAACTTTTTGGAAAAGCAGCAGTATTTCCCATCATCTTTATCAAGGCCACGAAGTGCTGAGGAAGGGGGTGTCTGCAAGGCCCCAGCTCTGAAACCAGATACTCAGTATTGTCATTTTAATGTGGCTATTCCCCAGACCGTACCCCTTTGCAAACATCTTCCACTGCCTCTCAGATTTCCTGAGGCTCTCTAAGACTTCAGTGGGACCTCCAGGTGCTTTTCTTTCTAGCTGCTGCCATGTCCAACTTGAGCCCTGCCAGACTGCACCAGGGATGGCTGTCAGTTGAGGATGGATGGTCTCAGCGTGCCGTGTGCCCACCAGCCAGACCCAGAACAGCTTGTACCAAGAGACAGATGCGGTCAGCATAAGGAATGTGCCTGTCCCAGGCTGGTGGGGATGAGCTTTCATGGGTGGATGTGTCAGGACAAAGGGTGGCACTGCCAGGGGCAGCTGATGGAGAGAGACTGGGGAGAGCAGCTCATCTCACCTAAAGATACTCTTGTTGGTCATATCCAGAACCTGGGGATCAGCTCAGATGGAGGCAGCAAGACCTGCAGACTTCAAAAAAGACACCACGTGCACCCCTCTCTTGGAAGCAGGCAGGAGCGAGGCCCGAGGCTGCAGGATGGAGGCCTCTCCATCTCTGCGCTGCTTCAGAGCCCATTTCACAGTGAGGCCGCCCAAGCCAGCGGGACGGGAGAGCTCTGCCTGTAAATGATTTCCCAAGGAAGAGGAGCTTTTGATTTCAGGAATCAGACAAAGCAATCTCCAGCACTCTTATCTGCTGTGAGACCAATCTAAAGGAAATGGCCTTGAGTCTATCAACATTCAGGGCACTTTGCTTCACACAGCACCTCTGTAGCCTTCCCAATCAAAGGCAGAAATTGCCTCCAAGGAGGCCTTGAGATACCAAGTCCATGAAGTAAGACAAAACCAGAGGCGTGGGTCTAAAATTCCGTTTTGTCCTGACGTGTCACGCAAGTGAGGACAACATGTCTTGCTTAACTGAGGTACAGTGATAACAGCAGGTCTCGTATGACCTGACTACGCAATCCACTTTCTTCCAGTCAATCTGAGAGTACAAGAAGTGCTGTTAAAATCTCTTCTGTGCTGGAAATCTGACCCCAAGGTACTAAAGGGAGGTTGGATCAGGAATGCCCTGGAAGGGGTTAAGGAGGGTTCACTGCGGAACTGACAGAGGAAACTGAACATGGGCCATTTGAGCCTAGGGCCATATCTGACAGGATGGGACGGGAAGGGAAGGGAGCTTCCTGGTCAGTGGGAAGCACTAGGAAGCTGGACCTCAGTTCTCCTTTTGCCTCTGCGCGGGTGGGGAATCAAGCAGTCAGGAATTGAGAATGAGGAAGGACGTCCAGATCCTTCACTAAACCGCAAGCTGACGAGTAAGATGCAGGAACTGTGAGGTGAAAGCCCTGGACTGAATTACACAGAGTTTGGAGCTAACAGCTTACTGGTTAGATAAAAGAAAGAAAGTCTCTGAACTTTGAGGACATTTGGATCAGGGTGAGAAATGAATCTTGGATCTCACTTCCAAAGCCATCCCTGCCCCCAGTGGAGATCCCAAGCCATCCCAAGGCAGTTAACAGGGTCCCAGCCAGCACAATAGTGTGACCAACCACCACCGAGCCAGGGCACAAGGCAGCCATTCCTGAGGGTCTCTGCTCCCCTCCCATGCCAGTGGGTCACAGCTGAGCAGCAACCCCCAAACTGCTCTGTCTGGGGCCCTCGGGGGGCTTGTGAATCCACAGCACGTGGCCAAGGGGCTGGTGGCGGGCAGACACCTGGGGCATGAGGAGGAGGACAGCACTTGGGGCATAAGGCCCCGTGGGGGTCTGGCTTTCATTCTGCAGAGGCTTTTTCCCACCCTGCTGCGGCCCAAAACTCAGACCCAGCAGAACCCAACGTCGCTGCACAGCCGCTGCAGGGCTGATGGTGCCCTTGGCGCGCTGCGGTCGCACGCAGCCAGGGCTACAGCGATGCAGCTGTGGGCACTGCTGGGGACCCAACACCAGCCTCCCGCGGCCCCGAAACTAGCGTCCCCACATCCTGCTGCCACTCTGGCCCTTGGGCTTTGGGTGCTGCTTTGGAGTCTTATGGAGAAGGAACCTGGCCAGAGGAGGTGGGTAATGTTCCCCCCATCCCGCACTGCCGCTCGCCTTTCAGCACAACCAGGAAACAAAGGTCTGCAAAGCGGAGGGAAGAGCCAGCGGCTGCTGTCTCAACTCCTGCTCCCCCACCGAAACCCAAAACCACCTATTTTGTCTTTTTCTTTCTCCTCCTTGTGAAATTTCCAGCCATCCAATCCTTCCCGGGAGCCCTTCAAAGGGAAGGCGGCCGCCCCTCCCAGCCCCCCAAGCCTCGCAGCCCCATCCACTTGCTAAACCAGTCTGATCACTGCGTCCTGGCTCCGAGGAGAGGCCCGGAGAGACAAGGGAGGCCTCTGGCACCCACCTCCCTGACGTAACAGGAATCGACAGGGACAGGGAGCTGGGCCGGGGACAGGACTAGGAAACAGCTCAGAAACCAGATGGGTGGTCGGCGGCACCGGAGAGACCTTGTGTGACCTGCCCGGAGCAAAGAGCTCTGTGAGCACCCGATCCCTCGGGGATGGAGGTCCTTTGCCTCCTGCCAGTTATCTCTGGCCTGAGGTGAGGCTAATGCTCATCTTCCCACTCCTTGCTCTGTCCCTACACAAGCGTGGGATGAAGCTGTGGGTTTGCAGCACACAAGTCTGCTCCCCACACAAGCACAAAGGTCTGGGCTGGTAGGAGGGGGATGTCTGTGGCTGGGCAGCCGCATGGGATCCCTGGCACCGGCAGCACCTTCCTGTCAGCCACGGGACCCCCGCCTAGCTGCGGCAGCCCAGCTCGTCCTGCGGGAAGTCTGGCAGACGGCGGGAGATGCGCGAGCAGGCTAAAACCCCAACCCCTCCGAGCAGGGATTGCTCATCCGCAGGAGCGCAGGGAGGACAACTCTGCTCACGCAGTCGGCGGGTGTGTGGTGCCAGGGGCCCTGCGTGCCCTCAGGCCGCATCGCGCCCCGCGCTGAGCAAATCCCACTGGGAGATCCAGCCCGTGCCCTCACAGGCTAATGAACCTGTTCAAGGCAGGATGAGGCCAGAGAGATGCCTAGGGTCCCTGTGTAGCGGGTGCTGGAGCAGATGTTCACAATTCACAGTTATCCCAGGTTTCCTGGGAAGGCAGAAGGCAGGCACGGGAGGACAACTGCAAGGAAGCAGAAGGGCCTGAGATGAGTTTCCAGGTCACCTGTGGGCATGGAAAGAAGGGGAAAGAGCCTGCCTGGCTCTTCATTTCCTTCCCCAGAAAAATCAGTCTCATATCTTTGAGTCCACCATGCCAGGAAAATCAGAAAACACCCAGGAGATTTGTTCCCACTTGGGTCTTCTCAACAGAGAAGGAAGGTCCATGGCACAGGGGGACCAGGCCCTTGGGAACAAGGACACAGATGCAGAGCAGGGATGGAGGAGCCCAGCACAAAGGGAGGCTGGTGGAAGAGCATAGACGGGTGGGCCTGAGCCACGGGGATAAGCACTGAGGCCAGCACAGAGAACGGGAAGGCGCCATGGGACCTGTTGGAGCCACCGGCCACCACTGCAGGGTGCCCCGCGCGCCAGGGCAGGAGCGTCAGCCCCGCTGCGGAGGCGCCTTGGCAGGAGCAGCGCTCCTGGCCGCCACCCAGGGCCCGCGTAAGCCTGGAGTGAGGCAAGGGCTCAGCACCAGCACGGGAGCACCGTTCCCGCAGGGTTAACCCCTTCCTGCCACCTCCTCTCCACCCCCACCAGCTCTCCCCAAAGCTCTCAGCCTCTCTGCTGTGCCCAGGTCCTGTCCAGAAGAAGAGAAGATGCTGCTCATTGGAGGACTCATAAAGATTGGGTGGGTTTCCTGTGAAGGAAAGGGCCATGGGCAGGAAGAGCTGATGACCAGGGAGCCGGGGAGAAGCTTGGAGAAAGCATTGCTAACGGGAAAGCAACTAACGGATGGGACTGATGTCCCACAGAGCAAGCAGATTTACCCTCCTTAGAGTGGCTTAGAACAGGGTAGCAGCACCACCCCAGCTCTGGGACAGGAGGGACATGCAGTTCTGCCCTCACTCCTTCCAGAAGGACCTTTCCCCTCTCCACAGCCTCCGGAATCAGCAGCAATGCCATGAAAAGCTCCTGGCTCCCCTTTTGCACACAATTACCCTCTGTGGTTCTGAGGAGCATCTTCCTCAGCAGGTCTCATGCTCAGCAGGGCTGGGGCTGAGCCCTGGCCCGTGTGCCGCAGGGGCTGGCCAAACACCTCCACCCTAGGATGGTCCCAGCTGCAGCAACAGGGGCAGCCCAATAGAGACTCCCTACAGCCAACTCAACAGGCCAGAAAGGCCCAGTACTTTCTTCCTACCCTGTATTTCTGCAAGGGTAAGGAGTTATCTTCCTCTTATACCTCTTTTAACCTCTCTTGTTACTTACCTGTGTGTCATTCACTTCTACTCCAGGGGCAATCAGCTGTCTCTGTGCCCAGCAGATAAGGGCAGGCTCTTCAACACCTCACACAGCGCAGCAGCCTCAGGAGGCCGCGGAGGGGTCTTTGCTGGCCCCAGGATGGGTTAGGGCATTGCTTGCCCCAGGAGAGATGGGGTTTGGCATGCGCTTCCCTGGAGTTCGCCTTGTTCTTGCCCTGGAGACACAAAGGCAGAAGCAGGGAGCGAACGTGACTTCTCCCAGGCATCACGTCAGACTGGGCAGGAGTACATTTGCTAACGGGATCAGATAGAAAGTTCAAGGGCTCCGAGAGACGTGGGAAAGGCACCTGTGGGTACCACGGGGTCGAGATTCGGAGCTGCTGTCTCCACAGCAGAGCCTGGCTGGCTTTGAGGGAGATAAGCTGCACCGAGGGCTGCCTGGAGCCCCAGCATGAAGGTCACGAGATGCAGATTTCAGTGCAGGGCGCGCAGGAGCCAAGGCACCGCGCGGGGCAGCAGCTCCGGCGGGGAAGGGGCACCAGGAGAGAGCTCAGGCCAGCAGAGCAGAGCCCTTCCAGCACCCCAGCACAGCAGCAGGGCAGGCCAGGGGCAGCCCTTGGCAATGGGTCAAGGCCAGGCTGGGACCTCAATCTTGGGGTTGTGGCAGTGACACCTTCCCCGCTTTTGACCTAAACATGCCCCAACTTCAGAAATCATCTGTGAACAGGGAGACGCCCATCCCCAGTTACACTACCAGGCCAGGAGTACCCCACTTGGAACAAGCGGCTCTGAGCTATCGTGTGCATCACCCTGCCCAGATCCCACACTTTCAGATCTAACCAGTTTTTAATTTGGGATGGTTGTTGAAGTCCAACACTGCAAAAATATCCTAAGAACCCCCAGCCAGGTGGTTTCCGCAGCCCCAGTCAAGCCCTGGGAAGGGTGCTCACTTCCGAAAGGAAGACGAAACCCAAGGACTTTCAGTCTGGGGTGCCTCAAGCCCAGTAAGGCTGATGGCAGCAGCTTTGCTCTCCTTAGGCTAGTGGGAAGCGCCTAAGTCCTTTCCAAAGAACTCGTAAAAGCCAGGAATGAGCAGTGAAAGGCGATAGGAGCCGCCGGGCCGTTTGCAGGCAGGGCAGGGATGCCAGCGAATGTGAGTCAGCAAACACCTGCGTAAGAGGATGCCGCCTCCCAGCCCCGCGCTCGCCCCTAATCCTGCATCCTGCCGCTAGGAGCTGCCGGAAAGCCCAGTGAGTGTCAGGCCCAGTTTTGGAAAGACGTTTTCTCCCCCCATGCCTTCATTTCCCCAGCACCGCAGTGGGCAGGCGTGCGGGGCCAGGGCTCTGCGGGGAACTCGGAAATGCTTGCGCCGTTCCCGAGGCCAACACTGCCCTACACTATAGACACAGGTCACTGGCCTCGCTGCCCCGAGGTGGGGACAGCCCACGGATATCAGAGAAGGCTTTGGGGAGTAAACCTGGCCCAAAGCCCTGTCATCGCCAGGCACCCGAGGGGCGACTCACCCTCAGGGCCCATCAGAGCAGCCCTGGGCAGGGAGCAGGGACCCAGCAAGGAAAGAGCAGCTCTGTTTGGGCTGCAGACCCACCAGGGCTGGATCTGCAGCAAAAGCCACCTCTGCTCTGCTGCCAGGGTACCCAGCCCGGCCCCAGCTCCAAGGGGAGGAGGAGGAGGAGGAGGAAGGTGCCTGGAGCCTGGGACGCTGGAGAAGGCACCTGCCGGGCTGAGCTTCCCTCCAGGAAGTGCCCCACATTGACCTTTGGCTGGAATCCCAGTGACTGGTAAAGCAAACACCTCATTCCCTCTTGCAGAGGGGAAACTGAGGCACAGGCAGGACCTGCACTCGTGCCTTGTCCCCGGCAGCACAAGGGTGGCGCTGGGGAGGGCGGCACGGGCTGCGGGGGGACAGGCAGCTGCTCCCAGTCTTCTTCCCAGGGAAACATCCCTCGCTCAGCGCTGCAAACCAGCAGTGCTGCCAACCCCCCGCCAGGGCCTCGCCGGGAGCCGCTGTGATGCCAGGGCCCGGCAACGGCACCGGGTGAGTCAGCGCGGCCGCCTGGCACGAGGCCCCAGCCAAGTGTCGCAGAGGTGAGCGGAGCAGCACGGTTCTTCGAAAGAGGCAGCGCCATGTCGGGCCTTCCCAGTGAAAGCGGCGTGGGGCCGGCACGAGGGCGTCTGTGCCGGGGCAGCAGCATTCGCCTCACACGGAGGATGGCGCCCAGCCCTCACGTGTCTCCCGCTCCCTGCAGAAGCCACCGGGACAGCGGGAGGGCGAGGAAGGGGCAGCACCACCCCGCGCAGCGCGGCCTTGGCAGCAGCTGTGGAGCGAGGAGCTCCGGGAAGGGCCGCAGCTTCCGCCCGTAAACGCAGGATGCGGCAGGTGGCTGGCAGGACCGGTGCACCCTCGCCCCCCGCTCCCTGCCCGCCTGGCACGGGGCCCCTCTCCAGCTCCATTCGCACCTCAGTTTCCCCCATGGGGCCTCGCGAGCAGCCCAAGCGTGGGGCGACGCCAGCCCGAAGGCGGGCAGCCGTGGGCACCCGCCGGGGCTGGTCGCACACCCGTCACTGCAGTAAATATCGGCAGGCGGCCGCGGGGCCAGCGGCTCTGCCTCGCTGCGGCGGGCACCATGCCAGACCACGGGGACGGTTGCCCCCGCATTGCCCTCTCCTCCTTCTCCTCCCGGCGAGCAGCAGCATCACCTCAGGGGCCACCGGCGTCACCGGCCTGTGCTCAGGCCCTCCGCGGAGAAGAGCGTCCGGGCCGCGTTTTCACCGCCTTGTGCGCACAGCAAGGCGCTTTCCTGAGTACACAGCGCCCCGGAGGCGCAGGCGCTTCACAACGCAATTGCAGAGAGCGGTTCTCCCTCCCCCAAGCCCCCAAGGCCTCCCGGCACCCATCAAAACCACCCTGGTGCTGGGACAGGACCTAAAAACCAGGATTGTGAAGCCCTCAGTGCTACCAGCCACCTCTCCCTTCCCCGGCACCCCGCAAAAGCAAGACACACACTGGGGCAAATGCAGCTACTTTCAATGTTATTCCCATGTAGAAAAAACGTCAAACGGTTTTGTACAAATATCACAGCTCCAGAGTTGAAAATTTCATGGTTTAAAATTTAAAAAAAAAAGGGGGGGGGAGGGGGGGGCCCAAGAAGGAAAACCAAACTGCACCCGCACACACACACAGCAGCCAAGTTGCCTCGCTCGGCCCTGAGGAGTCTCGAGCCGAATCCACAGCCCGCGGGGGCGACCACGGGACACAGGTAGCGCCAGCCTCAAGGCCTCCCCGTGGCTGCACCATGAGTTAAAACATGAGCCCCAGCCCCTGCTGCAACCTCTGGGCTGGGGCTTTGGGTTTGGGCAAGTGGCAGAAGGGGGTCCTGCACACCCAGGTTCCCCCTGCGCTGGGTCTGCATCCCACAGCATCGCGCAGCCCCTGGGCAGGAGGGCACCATGTCCCAGGGCCCAGCCGAAGGGGCGGGAAGCAGAGGAAGAGAGGAAGGGGAGGCTCTTGGGATGGCTGACAGAGACGTCTAGTGGGGACAAGCTCTGCACCCCTGAGCTCAGCGCCAGCCTCCCCCCTTCAGGGCCCGGCCCCATCCCACACGCCAGGGCAGGGGCAGAGGCCCCCCTCACCCAATCCCCCCACCCAGACTGTCCCCTGCATCCAAACCCACCCGGGAGGGGGACTCGCTCCTGACAAGTGGTCAGGGAGGGGACACCCCCAAAGTCATAGTAACTACCCTTAAAAAGAAAAGCGCTGGGCCACAGTCTGTATCAAGGCTGCTGTCTTTTTAAGTTAGAAATGGTTCTTCTGTCCAGAGTCTTCAAAAACTGAGACCTGGCTGCCCTTGCCCTCCCTTTCCCACCCCCCTGCCCCTTAAAATTCATTAAAATCACAGTTCCATGTTCCGCAAAGTTTCCCTTTTTCGTTGGTGGGTTCTTTGTTGTCTTTTCCCCCTGCTTCTTGCTTTTTTCTCCTCTTCCTCAGCCCTCCTGCCTGCCCCTCAGTGCGGGCTGTGAAGGCTGGTGCGGGCACAGGGATGCAGGAGGAGGTGCCAGGAGCCCCTTCTCCCAGGCATCCACATGGCTTGGGAACAAGGTGGGGAAGAGGACACACAGGGAGGCAGCAGCGGGTGGGGAAGGGGAGCCAGCGTCTTTCTGAGCGTACCACAGGCAGAGGACTACAGCGTGGGGCCAGTCCCACATCCCGCCCTGCCTCCGCTGACCCTGCCGGGTCTCCATTTTTTTGCCAGCCGAGCAAGGGTACATCCGTGGAGAAGTGAGCACAGCAGCTTTGCGTGCAGGGAAGAGAGCCGTAAACACACACGTGCATCTCCAAGTGCACGCGTTGCTGGGCTGAAGTCCAGAGGCAGCTGCTAGATTAATCCAGGATGGAAAATTGAGGAGGGGCCTCTGAGTGTTGAAAGAAGGGAGGAGAAGTCCAGGAAGAGGAAGAAACAGGAGCAAGAGAGGAGGATGAGTCTGGAAACCATCTTTTTTTTTCTTTACATCTTGCACCTCTGGAGGGGGACAGCTGTGCTCCTGGAGACGTGGGTAGCCCCAGTGGGCACATCGCCGGAGGCCTCGCTTGCTCCCATGTCCTGCAGTCCTCGTGCTGCATACAGAGCAGTGGGGAGCACCCCTTTGTCCCAAGTTGTGCGCCTCGGGGCCTTGCTCCTCACATCATGATGTGCCGCCGGCGGTGCAGGGCCAGGTGGTCAGAGCGGGAGAAGCTGCGGTCACAGTCTGAGCAGCGGAAGGGCTTGATGCCTGTGTGCTTGCGGAAATGCCGGGTGAGCTCGTCAGAGCGGGCAAACTTCCAGGTGCAGCCTTCCCAGGTGCACTTGTAGGGCTTCTCGCCTGCATGGAGGGGAGCAGAGAGGAGCAGTGAGCACCGCAAGGGACACACAACACGCGAGCTCAGCGGGGCACTGGACAGACAGCCACAAGCCGCACAAAGGGTGACAGGGTGCACCAGGCGTATTAAGGCAACCACAACACAAGCACTTAAGCGAGGCCTCTGTAGGTGTGCATATGGATCTGATGTGTTCCTGTAGTGCCCCCAGGTGGACAAGTGCTGCTTTGGGGAGTAATATGGCATCTCACCCTGTGTCGAGCATCATGCCCACAAGGTACACGAGGGCTGCCCAGCTCACCTCTTCGTGGCAGGCGGCACACGGGGCTCGGCCGTGCCAGGGCTGCCCACGCAGGGCTCATCTCAGCAGGGCCCCGCCGGGGACAGTGCCAATGTGGGGGGCAGTATTAGGTGCACTCGGCACCACGGCGAGGAAAAGCCCCTGCTGCCCCCTGGCGTCCCGTCTATGAAGTGCACTACGGTAGCACGCCGGGTAGGCGGAGCCTCTATTAGGATCTCTAAGGCAGTGCCCCAGGGCAAGTGTGTGTGATGCCTCAGGTGCACTAGGTGAATTACGGTAGCCCCAGGCCGGTGACACCCGTGTGCGAAGGGCGCTATGGCCTTGTCCCCAACAGCCCCCGCGGTCCCATCCTGCACCCAGGTCCTGGGTTCCAGCACTAGGGGCAGGAATAGGGCTGCCTGGTGCCCCCCCGACCCCATGGTGCAGCCCCCAACTTAGGGCACCCAGGAGAAGGACAGAGGGACCCCAACTCAAGGGCTGGAACCAGGGAACCCTGGAATCCCTCCCCGAGGGCAGACACGAGGCCAGCAAAGCCCCCGGCACTGGGTGCCAGCACCCTCAGGCAACCCACTCCCTGGAAGCATGATCCCAAAAGGACATCCCAGGCCACAGAGCATCACTGCCACCTAGTGGCCAATGGCACCTAGTGGCACCGCAAGGTGTCCCCCAGCCAAGCAGGGCCCCGCGCCTCCCGCTGGGAAGGGGGGAACCCCGGCACCCCCAGCGCAGGTGGAGCAGGGGGAAGCGGGGTGCCCTGGGACGGCGCTCACTCACCCGTACCTGTGTGTATCCGCCGGTGGGCCTTGAGATGGGAGCTCTTGGTGTAGACCTTATTGCAGCCCTCGAAGTCGCACTGGTGGATGCGTCGCTTCTTCAGGTCTGGAGAGTCTGCCCGCTGCATCCGCGCCACGGCCGACCTGTGCAGGGGAGGGAGGGAGGGCATGGCCACACCGTTCCCTCTGCTGGGACACACGTCCCGGCCCAAGACTTGGGGCTTGGGAAGGGGACACATTTGCCACCGCCACCCCGCAGCCCTTCGTGCACTCACTCTCGCTGCAGGTCCTGGAAGGGCGCTGGGCCACTCTCCGACACGCTGTCCTCACTGTCGCTGTTCATGTCCATGGGGTACATGGAGCTGGGGTCGATTTTCACTGGGGGTGCGGAGGGGAAAGAAAAGCCTTTGAGAAATGAGAGCAGATGGTGGTGAGGGCTGCAAGTCGAGCACAACCATTCCCAAGCCCCAGCACTCACCGCACGGCCCCTGACCCCGCTCCCCGCACATGGGGGCCTGCAGATGACCAGCTCCCACCACGGCCCCCATCCAGAAGACAAATAAAACAAAATCAGGCTGCGGACAAAGGAGGTGCCCTGCCTACAGGTGTGCTGGAGATGTTCCCATGTCATCAAGCCATGGAGCAGGGCACCTCGGCAGTGCAGGAGGAAAGACCTTGGAGTGAGCACAGCTCAGCGCACTGCTCACAGCCTGGGCTCGATGAGGGCAGGACGTGGGCATTTGGGGTAGCAGTGTCTGCCCTACGGCCTATTGCACCTTCACTTGCCCACTGCTGGGGGCTGCCCACCCCTCCTCTGCCACCCCATTCCCAGAAGAGCAGAGATCCAGGCCAGGCCCTCTGATAAGGGGACCTGCCATGGCCAGAAGAAAGAATTGTGCTAGGGGAGAGGGGGGAGATGGGGAGCAGGGGGAGCCAGTTCTGCTGCAACCAGAGCTGCTCCGAAGGGGGAAGGATGGGGCCCCTGCAAGAGCAGCAGGGACAGCGGGCAGGCAGCACCAGCCTGCGGCACTGCCCAGCTGGCCCCTGGCACACAAGGGTGCAGGGACGGACCCTGGGGTCTCCACTGCTCACTCCAGGCAAGACTTGCCGCACTCCTCGCCCGCCTCCATTCCTGGAGCCCAAGTCCCCCAGGTTCTCCACACCTCCCCATGCCACCCAACACTCTGTGCCATGAGCAGGGCCCTGTCAGTGCCCGTCGTGTCTTACCGGAGCCGGCATTCTTGCCGTCACCCCCGATGAGCGGGACGGTGATGGCGGTGACGCCGTCCGTGGGCATGGTGGTGTAGACCACTGGCAAGGACTGCACCACCACAGGGATAGTCTGTAGATTGCCCATCTTGCTGGGCAGATTGACGGAGGGGATGGTGTGGATGACGTGGAGGATCTGCTGCCCGCCACTGCCCTGCGTGGACGCCAGGATGGAGCCGGGAGACAGGACGGCCGGGATGGCAGAGGTGGAGCTCAGGCCCGAGGGCGAGATGGACACGGTGGGCGCTGGGATGGGGGGAGCCACCAGCATGGGCGAGGACTGCACCGAGACGGGGGGCGGGGGGGCTGCCGGCACCAGCGACTTGGACTTGTTGAGCGACAGGTCCACGGGTTCAGCTTGCGGCTGGCTGCAGTCGCTGGCCAGCAGCTCCTCGGGGGGCTCCGTTTTGATGTCCGAGAGCAGCACGGGCGGCTCGATAGGGCCCTCAGCCAGCAGCGACGACGAGCTCATCTTGGGGGCCGTTTTTGCGTGGTCCGACCCGCCAGCCTGCGAGGGGACACAAGCAGAAAGTCCATGAGAAAAGAGGGCAGGGGATGCAGGCACGGAGCACGGTGCCGCTGGGAGCCTCCCTGACGGCCGTGCTGCCCAGTGCGACGGGCAGCACTCCCTGCTCCTGGGTGGCCTGGACAGGAGCCACTGGAGAAGGACAGAGAGCAGGAAGGAACCCCCCTACGCACACTGCACTATCACCCCCCTCCCAAACCCTGCTGCTAACTAGCTGCTAAGCAGTTATCAAGCAGCCGCTGGGAGGGGGATGCAGCCCAGGGATGCGCCCAGAGGCACCCGGTGGGGAGAGGTGCCGGCCCTGCCTCACAGGAGACAAGGACACGGGGCTGGCGTCCCCTCTGCGCTGAGTGGCCAAGGGCCACCGCGGCGCCCAGGGCCAGGAGTGGGGCCGGCAGGAGGGCTCAGGCTCGAGGTGCCGGAGCAGCAGCCCGTCGGGCCGGAAGGGCGGGAGGCGGCGGCGGGCGCTCCCCGCCAGACCCAG
>JAWLRI010000229.1:3826904-3851435 GCA_034781795.1 Crypturellus tataupa
TGCTGCCCCGCTATGTGCTGCCCCCCATGGCTGCCCCCCGCGTGCTGCGCTGCCCCGTGCACTGCTCGCTGCGTGCGCCTCTGCACCCCCTTGCACCGCAGCATGCTGCGCTGCGCTGTGCAGTGCACCTCCGCTGCACCCTCAGCGCGCTCCCCGCCTGCTGCACCCCTGCTGCGCCCCCCGTGCCGCGCTGCCCTGCACGCCGCGCTCCCCGGCGGCCCCGTTGCGCCCCTGCACGCTGCAGGGCCCTGTGCGCTGCACACACCTCTGCACCCACTGCACCCCCGGGCTGTCCCTGCCCCTGCTCGCTGCCCCCCAGCACGCTGCGCCCCACCCGGCAGCCTCCCCCACGCGCAGGGTGTCCCCGCGCCCCAGCAGTGCTGCCCCCAGACCCACGGTGCTGCAGGGGGCGCATGGGGGCCCTTTGCCCCCACCGGGCTCAGTGGCAGCCTGATCCCCCCCAAATAAAACGGGGGGGGAGGGAGGGGCACCCCGCCCTGTGATGACATCAGCAGCAGCCAATGGGGCGGCTCCCTGGCATCCACCATCACCATGGAAACAGATGATGGTTTGGGGGGGAGGCAGCCCCACCCCGGGCATCCCTCCTGCCGCGCTGCTCCCCCCAGGGCACCCCAGACACGCGGGGGTGGGCGGGGGCACAAGCAGAGCGAGGACAGATCGGTGCTGGCCGGGGGGCTGAGACCCCCCAGACTTGTTGCAGAGGTGCCGGGGGCATGAGGGGCTGCGTCCCTGCCCCACCGCGTGTCCCCCGCCCCCGTCACCCTCCTGCACCTGCGCGCGGCCCCGCCGGCGCTGCGGGGGCCGCCGGCTGCCGGGCAGGATGTGGCCGGGGCACTGCGAGGTGCCGGCGCGTGGGAAATTCCCCGGCTGCTGCTGCTGCAAAACCCCGGCCCTGACGCGCGTCCGCCCGCCGGGGCAAGGGGACGTCACCCAGCCTCCCCCTCCCACCCAGCCGGGGCCAATGCCGAGCCTGGGCAGGGGGCTCGGAGCCCGAGGCAGCTGTGGATGCTCGGGTGGCTTTTATAGGGTTGTGCCCATGCAGCCGCCCTCCCCTGCACGGAGGGTTGGGGCGAAGGCGGCAGTGCCACCTGAACACCTCAGCTCCTCCGGGCCGGGACCCACACGGCACCCACCCACCTGCCCCGTGGGCTCAGCAGGGGCGCCCAGGGGCTGTTTTGGCGGGGACGGTGCCGGGAAGGGGCTCACGGGGGAGGCCGAGCGCTCGCCTCCCGGGGAGGAAGTGAGATGCGGGACGGGCTGAGTCAGCAGCGCCAGGGGCGGCCGCCCCGCCACGCTGCCGCCCCAGGCTCCGGTGCCAGCCAAAACTCCCAGGGCAGAGCGGAGCGGAGCAGAGCGGAGCGGGGCCACCGCGGAGCCGGTCGCACTCGGGCTGGGCCTGCTCAGGGGCTGCATGGAGGCGAGTGCTCACCCTGTGCTGCCTGGATCCCCCTCTGGATCCCCCTCTGGATCCTCACAGGGATCCCCACCCGGATCTGCGCCCGGTTCCCCGCCGGCTGCCCACATGCCCCCGCCGGATCTCTGCTTGCAGAGGCCTCCGCCGCTGGACTCGCCATCTATGCCCAGGTAGGAGCCCCCCAGATGTGGGCAGCCCTTGGGCTCCCCCCACACTGGCCCCATTGCCAGGACAGCAGTGGGACACGCAGGATCCATCCGTCTTCCCACTCCAGTGCTGGAGGGGCTGAGCCTCTCCGGAGGGTTTTTGCTGGGGCTGCAGCAACATAAAGGCGCCAGGGCAGAAAGTGCCGATGGCCGGTGCTGTCCCAGTCCTTCCCACCGTGACAGTGCCCAGGCAGCTCGCGGGAGCCCTGTGGACCCAGGGAGCTGCTGCTCCCAGGACTGCTCTGGGGCCCCAGCTGCAGAAGGGGAAGTTCTGCGAGGGGGGAGAGCTCTGTCGCTGGGGAACCAGCTCGCTCCCATCATGCGGCGCTGGGACCCGCGCGGAGAGCAGCCGTGGCGCTTTCCGCACAGTGGAGGGGCTTTACTGACGGAAAGGAGGCCTTCTTTTTTGGAGCAAAAGCGTCATTTCAGAGCAAAAAAAAAGTCATTTTGGTGAGCAAAATGCCGTTGCAGAGCAAAAACGTCACTTCAGAGACGTTCATTCCAACAGGGCAGCAGGGAAGTGCCAGGGACTTTCTAGCGTGACGCCATCTCCCGCTACGGCGCCCGGCACCGCTCCCCGGCTTGCCATGACTCGCGGCTCCTTCCGGGCCCACGGGGCTGGTACCTCCCAACACTTTCCCGCTGGTGACACCGGGGCACTGGGACGGGCCCTGTCCTCGGACGCCAGGGAGGCCTCCGTGTGGGCGCGGGGGTGTCTGCGTGGCCCTGCGTCACAGCCGTCCCCGCAGCTTTGCTTGGCCTCTTGTGGAGCCTGGAAGTGCCCCAGCAGGAGCCTCCCTGGGCTGAGGCAAGGCTGGTAGCAACGAGGTTGTGGAGCCAGATCTGCTCCATGGAGAGAAACTCTCTGCTTGCCTGACCCGAGCTGCCTTTAAAAGCAGAGGTCTAGTGCGAGTGGAGCCCTGTAGTGTCCAGATCTGCAACCACATCATCAGCCTCCCATCCCGGCACCTATCCACCATCAGCTATCCGTCCCGCCACCACCACTCATCCATGCAGAGATCCATTCACCACCATCCCTCCCTCCTCCACCACCACCCACCCATCCATCAGTTCATCGATCCACCCATCCACCCACCCACCACCCATTGCAGGCCCTGCTTGGCACTTCAGCACAGGCTCCGCGGGGTATAAGTGGGACCCCAGCTCTCCCATGGGACTTTTTTGTCACTTGTCGGTTTGCTCAGTGACCACGGTGTTGAGAGCAGAGAGGCCAGCAGCAAGGAAGCAAAGGCAGGGAGATGGTTTCCCTACTGGCATCCACTGGCATCCACGGGGAGGCAAGACAGGCTGGAGGGACACTGAGGAGTCCTAAAGGCCATTACAACCTTGGTGTGAACTGAGGTTCGCCAGTATTGGCTCTTCCAGGGCACTCGGGGTCGTTTTGCGAGCAGGCACCACACACGCTTGTTGTTTAAGCGTCTTTTTACAGCCCGTCCTCCACACAGAACACGGCCAAGAGCCCGAGGTGCTTCTAGGCGGGGGCGCTCGGCTTGGTGCACGGCAGGACGGTAGGGAGCGCAGAGCGAGCTGGGTTAGCGCGGAGCGTGCCGGATTAGTGTGGAGTGAGCCGGGTTAGCGCGGAGTGAGCCGGGTTAGCATGGAGTGTGCTGGGTTAGCGTGGAGCGAGCCAGGTTGGCGTGGAACGTGCCGGGTTAGCAGGGAACTCGACGGGTTAACGTAGAGCTTGCTGGGTTAGCGCAGAATGTGCCGGGTTAGTGTGGAGCTCGCCGGGTTAGCATGGAGCTTGCCGGGTTAGCACAGAGCGCGCTGGGTTAGCGTGGAGCTTGTCAGGTTAGCACGGAGCGAGCTGGGTTAGCGCGGAACATGCCGGGTTAGCGCGGATTAAGCCAGGTTAGTGCGGTTTGTGCCGGGTTAGCGCGCCCTTGACCAAGCAGGCGCCTCATCCTCCCTGACGCTTCACCGGGCGTCTCGGCAGCGGGGCTGCCGGCGCCGCATCCCTCCCACGGCGCCCGCTCCGCCTGGGCCGCGTGGCGTCGGGGCTTCCTGCCGCCGGGGCCGGCGCTTCCTGCGCTGACATCTCGCTTCCTGCGCCAGCCCCTGCCGGCACTGCCTTGCGGACACGGCCCTTTTGCAGGGCTCGGGGAGATTTTTGTCAAGGGAAGAAGGATTAAAGCGGGGGACGGGCCTGAGGCAGAGACGGAGGGAGATGGCGCTGGAGCCCTGAGCGCTCCTGAGCCGCCGCAGCCCCTCAGCCCTCCCGCACCCGGCTCTGCCCCAGTGTGGAGCTGCCACAGGCCCCATACGCTGCCCCAGCCTCCTCTGGGCCCCCACTCGCATGGGCTGGGTGTTAAATTCCCTGGCGATCCCCCTCTCCACACACAGCCCTATGGAAATCCACCCCGTGCAAATGGTGCCTCCCAGGAACTTCCCCGGCGGCCGCGCAGGCTTCATGAGCGAGTGTCGCCGTGTTGTGGGGCTGGGTGGCAGCCGCGCGGCAGGGTGCCCGGCTGAGGGCAGAGCCCGGGTGCTGCAGCAGCATCACGCCGGGGCCCTCAGCGTGACCTTATCCGTGGCAGGACTGACTCTGAGGACATCGTCACCTACATCTCGGAGGGTATGACGGTGACCTCGGCCGATGAGGAGAAGCTGCAGCTGCTGAACAAGAACACGGAGCTGCGGCGCATCAACAAGGAGGTGAGTGGTGCCCACGGAGTGAGGCGCGGGTATGAGCCCAGCTTGGTGATGGCCATGGCAGCGTGTGGGGGCTGCAGAGAGCCAGAGCCACCAGTCCCGGAGTCTGCACGTGCTGGGATGGCCCAGGGGAAGGGCCCACCCGGCTCTGCCGCAGTGCTCGGTGCCACGATGCCTCTCGCCCTGGGGAAGGCGAACGAGGCCCCACTCACCGGCGGCCTCACTCTGCCCCAGCTCATGAAGCTCAACCAGGAGTGGGACCAGATCTACCACAGCACCACGCTGGGGCTGCAGCAGCGCCTGCGGGCGCTGCAGCAGGAGACGCTGGCACTGCGGCAGCAGGCGGAGAGGCTGGCCGCAAAGCTGGAGCACGAGCAGGTGCGCGAGGGCCGGCCGCCCTGGGGACAGCAGAGCCCGGTCCCCCCGCAGCGAGGGCCAGGGGCTGCTCTCCCCTCCCAGCCCACCCCTGGGGTGCTCGGGGTGGAGCCTCGTCTTGCGCTGGCTCCTGTCCCTCCCTGCTGAGCCCTGCCCAGCTGCTGCACCCCAAATCAGTGCGCAGTGGCCCGGGCCAGCCGGGCGCCTGGAGCTGCCGCGTGCCAGGGATTCCCGTCCCAGCAGCGCGCCTCCTTCCAGAGCAAGAGGGAGTACTATGAGCAGACGCTGATCCAGGAGCTGCGGAAGAACCAGCACCTGCAGGAGCACCTGCGGCAGCTGGAGAGCAGCCAGCACCGCGGCCAGGACAGGCGGCCCGCGGCCACCACACAACCACAGGACACCCAGGCCCTCCTGCCCGGCTCACGGCCTGTCTCTCCGCTCGGCCCTCCCCGGGGTTCGGAGGCCCACAGGGAGGCCCTGGGCTGCGCAAAGCCTGTGCCCCGGGCACTGGGCAGTGAGCACCACAGGGGCCGGCCCGGAGGCTGCTCCGACTGGGAGGTGACTGACCTGAAGGACCAGCTGGAGGCCCTCAAGTGCCAGGTGACCCTGGGGATCCTGGGGGGAGAGAGGGAGCTCGAGCAAGGGCTGAAGGCTGACGGTCCCCACAGCCCTGGGTGCCCCTCACCATGGCATCCAGCCGCAGGGCAGCAAGGAGCCACCCGAGGCAGGCGCGAAGGCCCCCTGAACCTCCTCCCACTTTCGCAGACGGAGATTTACGAGGCCGACTACAGGACAGAGCACCGGGACCGCGAGCGCATTGAGGCCGAGAACGAGCAGCTGCGGAAGAAGGAGAAGGAGATGCGGCAGCAGATGCTGCTCCTGCAGGAACAGGTGAGCAGCCCTGTGCCAAGCACATAGAAATGCCACTATGGGGACAGCCCTGCGGCTTCAGGTACCTGCCCTACCGTGTGCCCTCCCTTCACTCTGCTGCCCCCCAGCTGAAGATCTTTGAGGACGACTTCAGGAAAGAGCGGTCAGACAAGCAGCTCCTCCAGCGCCTCCTCAAGAGCAAGTCCACCCCAAAGGAGCCGGTGCTCGTCCACCGCTGCAACAGCCACGAGAAGGCAGGCGCCACCCCCAGCAGGGCCCAGCGCACCGAGAGGCCCGGCCGCCAGCAGGCCGTGTGCGCCGGCTGCGCTGAAACCCGGCTCCAGGCCTCGGACAGGGACTACTAGGGAGGCGAGAAGAACACAGCCCGGCCTGCTGCCCTCTCCTGCACCCGCACTCCGCGGAGGCACGACCCGCAACCGGGCTCCTTGCTCGCCCACTGCAGCCTCCTCGGAGACAGGGCCCAGGTCCAGCCCGGCAGAGCAGGACTTACTTCTCCTCCAGCATCTCTCTGTTTTCTCAAGGCCCGGATGCAAGAGCAGGTGTCCATCGTTTTGACTCAGAGCACATCTTACCTTGCTTTTTTCCTCAACAGAAGCCCAGGGCCTGGAAGAAGGGCCCAGTGGTCATGCCAGGGAAGGCTCTGCCACCTCCCTGGACTCCTGCTGTGCTGCTGCTCCCACAGAGCAGTTCTCCTTCAAGCGCAAAAAAGCTTGGGCTGTTCTGGCCCCAGGCTGGGACTGGGGCTCAAATCCAGATTTATTTATTTGTAAACCCTTTTTCTTCCTGTTGAGCTAAGCTTCCTTTCCACAAGCAAATGAATAATAATTAAAAAGTGCAAAATGAACTAGCTGCTTCTTCTGCTTCTCAGGTGCCAGGAGGACGGAGGGCCAGGAACACGTCCTCTCCTTCATGAAGGAGGAAGGGCAGCAGATCCTGGAAGAACCAAGGTCTCCCCCTTCCTCACAGCTAGGGCCAGGCCTCGGAGACTCCAGCATGGCCAGAAAGGCACAGGAGAGACGTGCAAGCAGCTTAGGGATGGACAGGGTCAGCTCACTCAGGGAGGGGACACGCTGCTGCTGGCAGTGATGAGAAACAAGGGCACAGACGGACCCACAGCCCTGCCAGGAAGCTCTGGGGGCAGAGCTGACTCACTCTCAGCCTGGGGGAAAATGACCAACGCCTCCAATTATCCCAGCAGTTGCCAGAGGGAATTTCTTCACACTAGTTGCTCTGGCCTTGCCCAAGAGGGCAGTGGGAGCAGGAGATGCCACCCAGCAGCCTCCCGAGGAAGCTCCCAGCTGCAGCAGCCCCATCGTGGGCACCCGAAGGACAAGGCCACTCTGGAGCTGGGAGCCTGCAGCAGCCGCTCTGAGGTTTCCTATGGAGAAGCTGCACCAACCAGACTCCCCGAGGCACGTACCAAGAGCTAAGGCCACCTGGGCAGTGACACTTGAATGTTGTCCCCCCGCCCATGGCTCCAGGCAGCAGCAGCCTTTGCTTGCTAGCTACCTCCTCCAAGCCTATATATTCTTTATGCTGACTGGTGCTGAGGGTCAGGAACAGACCTCAGGTCCTTTATCCAGGAGGAGATGGGCCAGAAACATCTGCCCAACCAGGCAAAATGTGGAAGTGCCCAAGCCTGGCAGCAGAATAAATAAAATCAAATCACCCCAGAATAGGCATGTTCTGTTGTTCACTCGCTATCCTCAGGCAAGGGACTGTATTTAATAGGGCTCAATCTCTCCCCTCCATTTAGTCATTAAACCAAGGGCCTTATTTCTATGCCTCAACACTCAAGGCTATCAACAAACGTGATCAGTGATTATATAACACAGCAAAACCTACAGGGGACTTGGGCAAGACACCCCTCTCTATGATGGGGCTCATCTCCCACCCTTGGTATCTTGATGTCCTTCCACACATCCTGTTTCCTCCTTTGAGCCACTTCCAGCTCAGCTAAATGCAGGATACTTAACCCTTGCTGCACTGAACACTTGAGGAACTCCCAGTATCAGCATGAACACAGCCTTGTACAGAAACAGGCAGAGTAAGTGAATGATAGGTGGGTGGGAAATTGAAACAAACTATTAGATTCCAAGGGTTGTGCTCAGCATTATGAAGCCCAGTGGTGGCTGAAAACAGAGGGCATCCTTCAGGCATGAGGAGGTATGAGGAGACAGAGGGAAGACCAAGCCAGACACTTTGTGGAGGCAGTTGGTGACAAGAGAACACAGCTCAAGTTGCGACACAGGAACGTGATCAGCAAGATGGATTTGTTCCTTTTCTTTAAACTGCGATGACAGCCACACACTGGGACAAGGGCCGAGATAGGTGGGGAGATGCCGCACTTGGAGGTACTCAGCTCTTAACTAGACAAATCCTTGAGCAACCTCATCTAATGAGACCCACTTTGACGAGAGGCATCCAGAGGTCCTTTCTCATCTCCATAACTCTACACTAAGCTGCAGTTGTTGGAGATGCAGCTCTGTGCAATTTTAACCACCCAAAGCATCCCTCCCCCCATGTACTGTATAGCTCAGATCCATCATCTGGCAAAGGGCTGCTCCCCACATGGGCAGAGGCTGCGCGTGTTTGGGGAAAATGATCTTCTGAACTACAGGCCCTTCAGGAGGTCCCTGGGGCTACCCAGGAGGTGCCCATAAGCCATAAATAACCAAAGCAAGTCTGTTTTTAGGGAATTTAAACCCACTCTGCAGAATTGCATCACTCTCTGGAAGTGGCATAGGAATCACTCCTAGGTGAAGCCTAATCCTGAACCACCACCTTTCCAAGGACAGCTTGGAGGAGGCAGGAGAGGGAGATGATTTCCAAGGGTACACGTCTCCACGTCTCCTTCCTTTCACATCTCCCGTAAAGCTCAGTACCATCCTAACAAGGAAGAGGCATTGCTAAGAGCAGCTTCACTGCCCAGGGGTCTTCTACACACCTGAGTTCAGCCTCGCCAGAGAGGTCCCAAACGAAGGGTACACGATACTACTGCAGCCAGAGAGGGTCAGGAAAGCTCTGGCCTCACAAGGCAGAGGTTGTGCCCTGCAAACAAAACACACTTCCCACAGGCTCACTTTCTGTAGCACGGAGCCTCAGCACATGAACTGTGAGAATTAATGTGGTACTTCGGCGAGTGGATCACACGTGCAGACCTCAAGAGCAGAGCTCTGCACCGCTCCGTGCCAGGACCCACCTGGCAGCCCCAGTACGACCATGCAGAGACACGAGCTTGTGGCCATCGCCCCCGAGCTGGGCGCCTTTGCAAAGGGCGTCGCTTTGTGTTCTGCTATCAGCACAGATAAGAACCAAGAAACAGAGGGGCTAGAAAAAGAAACGCCCTCCCAAGCAGGAGAAGAAAAAAGAAAAAAAAAAAAAACCCACTAGTTAGACAAGCTGGTGCTCAGCAAATAGCTATCGCCCTCCAGCCGTTCATTCCGTTTCTGCCTGGGGAAGCAGCAGCAGAACTTTACTTGGCACCCCGGGACACCAACAGAGCACTGTCCCCTCAAGTCACCACAGAGTCAAACAAAGATGCCAAAAGGTTTTTTTTGTTTGTTTGTTTAGGATTTTTCTTCTCGCATTTTTAAGAAAATATTGTTTGGAGCTGCAAAAGCATAGCAAGCCTTACTGGTGCCTGGTTAGCTTGGGAACATCTCCCCAAAACCTCGATCCACAAAATCTCACTGCTCCAAAAGGCCAGGAGAGCTTGGCTGCCAGTCCCAGGGAGGAATACTGAACAGCACAGCTGCACTGACCTCTGCTGGCAGCAGGTCCCCCCAGGCTCTAAAAAATAAAATAAAATAAAACAACATCCTCAAAGTTTGCTTTGGGGAGACACAAACAAGACACAACACAGTTCTGTCAAAAGGTGAGTCCTTATTCTTACTGGCATAAGCTGGATCACCAGAGAGCAAGAAACTCTTGCCCAGAAGAACCCTCTAAACATATAGCAAGAGTGAGCAGCAATGCTGCACTTCCCATCAGTGCGCCGCTGGCCTTGGAGAGGCTTCAGGCGAGGCTTGGAGAAGCTGGGTGTTGTTCCCATTTCTCAACCACCAGACTGTTCTTCCTTAGCAGTTTGTTACTTGCTTCCCCCACTTCGCTTTTTTTTAATTATTTTTTTATTCACTTTCTTAATGCCATTTCACTCTACATGCTAAACAACTGATTCTCCAAGGAGTGTGAATGGCAGCTCCCGGCATCCAGAGCGAGACACTAACCCCATCAGTTGCTGTAACCATGGAAATACCAGTCCCGATTTCCCACTCTCCTTCCCTCCATACCTCTCTTCCCCCATGGCTGTCTATCTACAGCCACGGGCTCCTGCAGCAGCTCTTGAAAACAGCCCTGGACCAGCAGCCTCCAGTGACCCTCGGCTGCACCGTGATCCAAGAGCTGCCTGCCCACCACAAGCAACCACGAAGCTGAAATTCCAGAGACTGGGCTAACACGTGCGTCTGCAGGGGAAGTATTCACCCTCCTGCTTTGCTGAGCAGCACGGAGGTCAGGGTTTGTCAAAACAAACACCCTAACGTTTCTATCAATTGGAGGGAAAGCAGAGACTGACCTCGCCAAAGCAGCAAGCAGCACCTGCAAGAGGAAACGGTCGGTTGCATTTTGACTTGTTCCAGGCAGATGTCAAGAGATGATCTTGCTGCAGGTGGGTGAGATTCACTCTTGCCCTTCCCAAATGGGCACCCTCCTCCTCACCTTCCAGCACGAAGGCTTCGGCATCTCTAGTCCATTCACAAGCTCTCCAGAAACTCTGGCATTTGAATTTCTAACAGGAAGGTTGGTAACAGAGTCGCACTCCCCCAAGGCCACCCACTTCATTCTCATTGAAAAAAAATACCTAGCCTTACATATTACAAATACATCTGCTGAGTAGGTGGTGCAAGACATGGGTGTTTAATATTGTAAAGATTCACGATGAAAGAAAGATCTTGTGCACAGCCTAGCTGAGCTCTCCAGCTGACACACACGCACACACTTTAGCTTTCAGGTTTCAGGTAACAGATTCACACTTTTGGATTTTTTTTTACCCTGGTATGTGTATATACACAAACACAGGGGAAAGGCTTGATTCAGAAAATACAAAGTGTAGAGCCATGCTCAGATTCAGAGTTACCACACACACCTTTTTTATATGTATAATTTGATGCAACAAGGAGAAAAAAAAAATAGAGATGCTTTGACAAGCATCAACTCCCATCCACCGAATCAGAGAGATTCCCCTAACTCATAGTGCTTTTGTTGTTCCTATGTTTAATAGAAATGCACACACACACACACAAAAAAAAAATCACTAAAAATAGACGGTAATGTCAAGTCATATTGCTGTCAAACACTGTCCAACTGGCTCTTTGCAAGCACAGCTAATATAGCTCATGCACACACAACCCAAAACAACCACCGTCTAGAATTCCTACACGCCCACGTGAGCCTCTCCTGGCTCGCCAGGAGGGAGACCTGGCACACCAAGACTATCTCACTTCCTGGGAAATGAGAGCCTTTTGCCTCTTCCATTTACTCTGAGCTTTTCAGCACCTTGACAAGTGTAGAGAGACCAGCGTTACCCTGACTGCTTTACCTCTTAAGTGAATTTTGACTCAACATGAAGAGCTCTCAAATGAAAACCTGGCATGATCTTCAGTCAATCCCCTCCCAAATGAGCATCATGCAAGAAAAGCAGCCATTAAACATCTGCTTGCCAGACTTTAGAAAGATCTAGATTTTAGAAGAAAGAAAGCCCACTTTCCAAAGCTCTAAGATCCAAAATCCCTGGTAGCAAAAATTTATTTTCATGACTGAAGACAAGGAGAAATTTATAAATGTATTCTAGCAACCTACTGATAAAATAGTAAATATTCCATCCCTGTGATTTGTATGATCACCTGGGAGCAGAACATCCAAAAAGGCTCTGCCATGTGCTACTATGACAACCAGAAGTATGAGACCATGTGCACATCACCTGTCTTTGCTTCTTCCCAACCCCACACATGCCAGGAAGTCTCTTCTAAAGGTCCGCAGTGTATTCAGACATCATCCGAGCGACTAGTGTCCGACGTTAAAAGGAGAAAAAATAAAGATTGCGGTGGTAAGCGGCACACTCATTTCAAAGCCCACAAAGACATCCACATTGTTAGATTCTCCTAAAAAAGAAAAAGTAGTTCCAATTCCTTTTTTTTCTCCCCTCAGAGAGCATGTGCCTTGGCCAATCTTCAGCGCATGAGCAGACTGTGCTTTGGTCCATCCACTCTCTCCAGCTTTTCGAAGTGTTTTCTGGCATTACGGATGTTGATCAGTGTTGCTGCAGAAGCTAGGATGGAAAAGGCCAAGGGAAGAGAGAGGGGGGAAAAAATGTTGAAAGAGGTAACAAAGTTCTCAGATATTAAGTGTTGCTTAAGATCAATTATTTTGTATCCTATCAAAAGGACCGAAGCAGAGCACCTCAGGCAGCCTGCGTTCACGTTTCCATTCTAACCTCTGTATGACAACTATAGGATGAAACGTGACTCCATTCTGCATAGACACAGAACTGCTTTACAGCTTCTATTTTCACTGATTAGCACTAAGTGTCACTTAGATTTAGTAAAATAATGTAGTGGGAAGCAGGCTCTATTCCCCAAGAGGCAGAATGTTCCCCAAAATACCAATGTCCGTACCAGGAAGCTCTCCTCCATCCACCCCACCGTTCCCTAGCTGTGCAATATTTAATACTAGGAGGTCTGGGTTCTGCTTCAGATCAGGTCACTTCAGCTGTTCCCTGCCACTGGGCAGCAGCAGATAGCTCAGGTGTCAGAGGCACACGGCTCTTCTTCCTTTTGAAAGCTAAGCCTCAATGTAACATCTTCCCACCCTTAGCTCAGAGCAACCAGGCAGGACAGTAGATCCATTTATATCTTTGAATTCCACCTTTTTTATATTTGTTTGTGTCTAGTGTTCATCATTTTTAACAGAGACATTTTATACTAGATTCACCCAGCCTTTCATTCCTGTGAACAAAAATAAGTCAGAGGCTTCTCCTTGCTTCAACTTACGTATTGAAGGGTCTGACATAACCACCATCACGTATGTATTTGATGTAAAGATGTCAATGAAAGCAGCAAAGTTAGAGTTCCTGACCTCCATGCTCTGGAAAGAAGCAGCCAGCTTACTAAGGATTGGGGGGAAGAGGGAAAGAAAAAGAAGAAAGTATGAATGAACTTTTTCCATAATTTTGCTTCCCCTCTGTAGCCCAACATTTCATTATTAACGAAATTTAATGTCTTTTAATGAAGAGGTGATATTTACCAGGTGGACACCACCACCAGCTGAGACTAACTCTTTAGCTTTAGGTTTGATTGAATCAATGAGAACAATGTAAACGATTGGACTTCTGAATGACTAAGGTCGTTACTCAGGACACACAACCTGTTTGAGCCTGAGATGCCCAAGCAGCCATCGTCCCTTGTCCAGGCAGAGATGCCACAGCTCACCAGCCATTTGGCAGGACAATTTTACACTCTGTGGATAGCTGATAGACGGAAGCATGAAGCAGAAAAACTTGGAGATGGCTTATAAACCATGCAGCCACTTCTCCATCCCATTCAGCCTCTAAAAACTTCCAGGTACTACTGACAGGCTGTTGAACCTGAAGACCGTTTAAAGGGCACGTTACTCTGAAGGGAACTTTCTATTTTCCTTTGAAAATAATGGACTTTGAGAATTTGCAAACTGCTTCCTCCCAAATCAACAGGGTCTAAAGCAAAACTCCTAATTTGAATTTATAGAAGATTTATCTGTCAGTAAGGCATCTGTTCATTCCCAGAACTTCCCTACCTTGCCCAGGAGGGTAAGGCCCAGAGAGAAACGGCTGTTTTAAAACAAACCTCTTTCAACGATCAGCAAAGGAGGAAGTTATGAAAGATGCATGATCCTCATGTTTAAACACAGGGCTTTCTAGACAGCACTTTAACTAAGATATCTCCTCAGCTTGCTGAGAAGCCATGCAACTTTTATTCATTTTGAACTGAGAAAGCTTGCCAAAAGAAAGCAAAATATACCTGGTATCAGCTCAGGTATCTTACCCAACTAATGACCAAACCAGCTCACCTGCAACTCAATTTGAATTGTTTAATAATGTTGCTGATTTTCTCAAATCTGTGGATATCCCGCTGTTCTTTGCACTGATAGTGAGAAATGACCTGGAAGAGCAAACGAGAGACCACAGGGTTAGTAATTCGTTTCAACACCAGTTTCTCATGCTTGATAGCAATTATGGGAAGTGGGCTGTGATCAGCACAGAAATTCCCTTTGCCTTTTTCTGACTGAATCTTGGAAACTATTTAAAACAATACTTATGATCATTCCACAGTAAAATGATATTCAGTAATATAGTATCTGCAAAGCCTTTCACAAACACAAACAGATATAAACACGTGAGGAACATAAGAGGCACTATATCTAATTTGAGGACTGTATACTTCAACTTACCAGCAATAAGTCTTGAATCCAAGAACAAGAAAAACAATGAAGGGGGATAATTTAAGAGAGTCACCTCAGGTGAGGGAAAAACAGATACTTGAGAACTACTAGAATAGACTTTTCTTGCTAAGTCTATCATGCTGCAGATTCCCAAGGACTGAAACCTGAGAAATTTGTCATTATGCAACACGAAGGATGCACAAGCAGCGCTCCTGGAGACCAGAGCGAGACGTTCAGCTCTCTGAGTAAGAGTAGAGCCGACAAAGCCTGGTTTCCCAGGCGCCTCTTGCCACCAGTTAACTGAGTCAGACCAAGACTGTGCTAAGTTGTCTGCATAGACATCGGCTCCCCTCCTTGTCATCTGACAGAGGGATCTGGCAGCAACACTGCAAAAAATTCAAAGGATCAAAAATTATTAACAAGGATGTTTGGAAAAAGGAGGAAAAAAAAAAAAAAAAAAAGTGATCCATACCTATCTGTCCCTTCTCCCTGATCATTTTCATGAAGCTGGTACCCTACAGACCTTCACTCTTCAGTCAAATTTGCCAGTGGGCCAAGAGCTGTATTTACTGTACAAGAAGAATTGCACACCAAGAAATGGTATCATCTTGGATCCCACAGAAACACCCCCAAATTATCACGAAACCAGCCATTACCAGAAGCGTTATACACCCTTGCATATGAATATTAAAAATATTAGTTTTCTACCTATGGAATTATATTTAACACGCTTGCAGTAACTAAGACTCTCTCATGCACCTTAAAAATAAAACCACTATCCTCTATTTTCAAATCTGCCCAGTTATTCATAGAAGTACAAGATAAGCCAGATTCAAGGATTATATTGCAAAGCCTTCTCTGTATGCAAGTTCATTCCTTAATTCCCCAGATAGTTTTTTCTGTTACTGTGATTTGAATATAGATGCAGAATAAGACATTTCACTTCAGGAAAAAGGAGTCCTTAGGGAAGTTTAAATATATATATTATATAAGAGAAGTCTTTGAAAAATCACCACTAAGTTGAAAATAAGTACAGATTTTTCTTTTGAAAACATTATTCCCTTCCACTGATAAATTCAACTACAATTATTGTTTAGTAGTCCCATCTTGGTGGCATACATCACATCCAAAAGGTCAAAAAGTAGAGCTTGCCAGAAATGACTGGTGCCTACTTCTGATATCTTTAGTGAGAAAAGTAATGGCTCCTTCCTTATATACCCTATTTTAGGGTTGTCTATTTGTTTAAGGAGAGATTAAAAGAAAATTCAAAATCTTTTCTTCATTTCAACAAAAGTTGTGGTATGAAGCCAGTTGTGGTATGAGACCAATCTAGAAACTAAGAGTAGGGACAGATGAGCCACAACAGTGGTTTTAATATATTTTCCTTTGCAGGCACAAGGATTAGAGCCATAGTTACCACACAGAGCTAGTAACTTTGGAAGCCATACCAGTCCAATAGCTTGCAACCCTCTGTTGATACTCCAGATTTGTTTCCCCCTTGACAAAAAAAAAGGGGGAATCGAGACTAGTTAAAATGCCAATCCACAAGGAACTGAAAAGATTTTTTTGACCTAAAGGCAGTTCTTGCCACATATAGACAGGAATGCTCAAAAAAGTCCATTAGCTACCATGAGAATGGAGATATGAAACCCTGCTGCAGCCCTCACTTCAAACGCTACAAGGGGACATTTTGGGAAAGTCACACAAGCTACAGAGTCACATCAACTACTTTCAGTATCACAAGGCCTGGATCAAAACGTTTTGCCATATGGCGCTGGCACCTCTCTTTGGGCTACTGCCAAAACAGCAGTTTCCATCCAGGGAACTCCATCCTAGGCTGGGCAGAAGGATACGAAGGGCAGAATAGCTGTATTCACCAGGAAAGTGGCTCTCTCAAACAGAAGCACTTCGTCTGCCTCGATGATCTGAGCAAAGTTCCTCAGGTTCATTTCCAGCTGCTGGACATTGGGGATCAGCTGGTAGACTATACTGGACCAAGCCTGTCAATCAAAAAAGACACGACATCAAGGCTGTATTAGCACTTTTGCCTCATCCTCTTGCAATGCTAAGTGCTCAAGAACTGCCTACTCACAGCTGCTAGTTTCTTTTTTAGCCTAGGCAGGACTGGAGCTTCTTCCACATCAGATTGCTCTGCTATGGTACAGACTTTCAGTGGCATCCCAGACCCATTTTCTGCACAAACTCTTCGCTAGGTCATGTTTTTTTTTTTTTTTTTTTTTTTCCACATCTGTCACACAGGAACTAAGATATTGTAAGACACACCTAAATCCATTCTCAGATTGAGCTGGTAATGTTTCTATCCACTGCTTCAAGGTAAACCCACTCAAGCGTCTTCCTCTTGAGCAAAGTCATTGGGCAGAGAGATACCTGACAGCTCATAACAGATCCAATTAGAAAGCTCTAATCTACTCAGTCAGGAACTACCAGCCGAGGAGGACCTGGATGTGTTGTAATCAGCATCTGTCCTCACTCAGACTTAGGTTCTCCATCTGCAGTGGCTTCATCTCACTGCTGACCCACAGAACCAGGCAGCAAAGTTCTACCACGTACTTCACTCCAGGAGTCAGGGTGAGCATTTATTTCTCATATGTGCCAAATATTTGATGTTTTTAATGAAAGAATCCTACCACCTTGCCTGCAAAATGCAGAATTAGACCTAACCCAATGGCACAAGCTCTGAAGAGCTTCAATAGTGGCACCTGGAACAGCATGAGTCTACCTCCATACAAGAAGCCTAAATAAAGTAACCAGCATCACTGAGCAGCTTCAGGGATTCCCGAGTATGTCACTGCTTTTAGAGGTCACTAGTCATCTACAGGGAACAGGGCACATGCTTTGGGCAGAGCAATGCCCAGCCTAAGTTCTCTGTACTAGCTTCATTCAAGCTCCTCACATACTGAAGGCAGGGGAATTTGCTACACTTTTAGCTAGATTATTTAAGATGTGGAACATTGCCATCTAAAGACTCTCTGAAATCAGCAGAAAGAGACAGATGGTCCTCACCTTCAGAGAGCAACCTAACTATTATGCTGCTGCAGCTGCTTATTAGCACTAGCTGGCAATTTGATGATCACTTTCTGTGTAGCCCAGGTGACAATCTCTACTCCTGCAGCAGAAGGATCTGAGATAGCAGTCACATACAACAGAAAGAAAGAAAAAAAAATCTTGACAAGTAAATCCCCAGGATGTTAAATGCTTAAGCACTTTAACAAAGTTGTAGAGAAAAACAGGAAGCAATTCTGTGCTGGCTAAACATGACTAAAAGATGCAGAAGCTCTTTCTGAAGTGGCTAGGCAGTGTCTAGACTGCACTAACCAGTGACACCATTAGCCATGACACTAACATGTTGACAGATTTTCTTTCTTTTAAGGAAATCAGGATTTGGAGGTACATTAACAAGAGGGAACCTCCACAAGCAGTTTCACTGCAGAGCTAGAAAGGGTCAATCACTAATAAGCCTGTAACAACTAACCACACACCTGGCTCACGCTCTGATTTTCAAGAGAGGGGGCAGCCAGATAGAGGAAGGACACTGTACAGACCTTGTAAAGTGTTTCATCCCAGATAGAAGTTCTAAAACAAGCACATTCCAAGGGGCGAGAAAGGCGTCTTAGGTCTTCTTCCCGCTCTTTAAAAATCTGGTAGAGGAAAAAAAAAGACACATCTGACTATAAATATTTATGTCTTTGGTACATTTCTGTATCATGTTTGTGGCAGGAACCGTGCATTTCAAAATTAAATAAATAAAACCATTCGGGCACATACTGGAAAAGAGACAGCAGCAGCAACCACGAGCTAGGATGTACTGCCAGAACTCCATCCCTCCAGGCAGCAGGGATAAGCAAACAGTGGTTTCTCTTGCAATAGAGCTGACAGGAATTTGGGTGTCATGGAGTGGGAATGGAGACAGGAAGGAGAAGGTTCCACAGAGGATCTGAACTGTGACAATTATTTATACTTAATATATAATCCCACATGGAAACCCTGAAGTCTCTGTTCAGAGGCAAAAACACTCGTCAGTGAGAACATGTCAGAAGAGAAGCACTAGAGAAGCTCATCACTTCATGGTAAGATTGCATAATAATGGCGTTGCATGTACTTTTATACAGCCCTCTCAGCAAACTCTGCCCTTGGAAGTCACAGTCTCAAGCAAAAAAGGGAAGACAGCACATGCCCCTACAGAAATGGTAAAGGAGTACCCAGAGAGACATCACTGTACCCTCTGCTGAAGATGTGACCACAGTTTTGATCACAGCTTAGTGTTTTTAGACATATGACACAACGTAATTCTGTTACATCTGAAAGGTTGCATAGACCAGCCCTCGCCAGCTGAGGCCTCAGATGCCAAAGGCTTCAGTAGGATCTACAGGGATAGTTGTTTGGCCCAATCCAAGAATATTTGCTGGCTGTTCCAAGTAGCAGACACCATAAAGTAGATCTTGATGGGTCTGCAGCGGTACGTGCGGAAGGAATATGCAGGGCAAGGCAGCTCTTCTGTCCACCCCTCATTACAGGGCCTCACTAGAATCTACACAAGTGAGTGCACAGGACAGTGCAAGGTTTTAGTTTGGAGCTTCAGGGAAATTGCAACTCCTATTCTCAGTTTGGAAGAAAGAGATATGGCGGGAAAAAGAAAAAAAAAAAGAAAAAAAAAAAAAAGCTTCTCCAATTAGTCCCTACAAGGAAGTTCTTTGATCTATTCTTTCTGCTGAGCTGGAGAGCAGAACCAAAAGAGAAAGTGAAGATCACCATCCTCAGAGTGACTACATGTGGTCTGAGCCAAACTGCCATGGAATGAGCCTGCCTATACAGGGAGTCCAATCACTCAGGGATGCACTTGTCAAACACAGGTGTCTAACCCACAGAATTAACTTCTCCTTTGGTATCAGGAGTTGTTACTTTTCAGTCAGAGCTGAAAAATGAATTTGGTAAAAAATCAACATCCACCAGTCTCGCTCCAACCTTTCAAAGGCTCTGCAAAGAGAACAAAACACTGAACACTGCTGAAAGGTTGATTCCTCAGGCACTTTGCAGGATTTGCACTGAGCCCTTGGGGCAGGGGAGTGTTAAAGAGATGATCTCTGGGCAGGCAGGCCAAACAAAATGCATTGCAACAGAAAAGAGAGGACTCAAACAAGGCAAGCCACTTTCCAGTAAACATAGAAAGTGACACTCTTTTGTTACACTTTATAACAGGACCCAAAGGAGACTGAAAGAATCAGCTAAAGAGAGGGTGATTCTCACTGACAAAGTCCTTGAAGACACCCAAAAGGCAATAGGTCAGTTTGTTTGCTGCCTTTCTTGCAATTCTACCTTCTTTCCCTTCCCTCTGTAGCCAAGGTCTGGCTGAACTGTTAGAAGTAGTGCTATCAAAGATAAGGCTTAAATAGTTCCTAAGCAGCAGTTCTATTCTCCACTATATTATATATAGGAGATGAGCAATGACAAAGTTTACAAAAGGTAGAAAGCTCTCGGGCTTTGAGAATTTCTTAATATATGAGAAGCCATTCTAGAAGCGGTGCTGTACTTGAGATACGAAACAGCAGTGCTTCAGCACAACCTCAAAATGCTCTACTTCTTTGGCAGAATTTCTATGGCAACTACCAGCTTCTCACCAAATCCCGCTGATCCTCCTGCACCAAGTCCATCTTGTGCACGAGGCAGAAGATCTTTGCATCAGGAGAGTTCTGCAGGATTGCCTCCAAGCATGACTGGTAGTAGTGCATGTCTTTCTCCAGCTCGCGACTCTCGACATCGAAGACATAGATGAGGACTTCGACGTTGCGGAAGATGTTGTCTCGCTGGCTGGTGAAGTAGTTCTCCATGAAGGTGTCCTGCCTGAGATGGGGCAGAGCAGCAAAGCAAAGAGACTTCCCTGAGAACAGTCAGGCCTTGCTTAGTACAGCCAGAGTGTTCTGTGTAAAACTCCCCATGCTGGAAAGGCAAAGAAAAGCTTTTCATTCTTAGCGAAGGTCCCCATCACAAAAGACTGAAAAGGAGCTCCATGGATGGCTAAACTGAATGCCTAGGCATTTCAAACCGAGCGAAAATAGATGCTCCAGAAGATGAAGGGGACTCCCTGCTTCTCCATTTCTCACAGGAAGCTTTTATGCATCAGAGCATGATGCTCCAGGCTAGCTTGGGCAACGTCCTATGCAAACAGAGCTACACAGCTTCCCCATCCTCACTGACTTTTGCGGAATTACATATGAAAAGCCACAGCAGCAGCAGATATAGTTATGATTTAGAACATACTTTACCTTGCTCTTACAAGACCTACATCTACTTTAACTTTTACTGAGTGTGGCTCTGGCAAAGCACGTGGTCTTTGTATCCGAGGCAAATTAGCAAGTTCAAGAACTCTGCTGAGACTCTGCCAGTGGGACAGCCCACTCCCTGGAAAGCTGCTTGAGCGGAACCATGGGATCACTAGCCTTAACATCACTTCTCAGGGTGGGCCTGTCTCTCCACATCAAAGGAGCAGCACCTAACTCAAAAGACAGCAGTAATCGGGCCAATCTCTCCCACCCACCTTCACACAGGAGTCTCAGATGTGGCATCCACTTTCTCCAGAGTTGCCTCACCAGTTTTACAGTGCATCACACAGCTTGTTCACAAAAAAATGTGCTAGTCCCCTAAAGGAAGAAAGGGACCTGTCCTGCTACACTATCATCTCAGCCACCATTTCTAACCCCAAAGGTTTCAAAAGCAAAAGAACAGACAGTACCTACCCTCCACAGTCCCACAGGTTTAACACCAGGTTTCCTAGAAATCTAACATGGGAGTGTTCCACATCAACTGGAAAGAGACAACAGGAGTTTACTAACTGTGCCACTCACCAGACACAGCCAGAGCAATCAGCTGCCTCCTCAGGCAGCCAGAAATGTCATTCTTCACAACAAAACTGACAATGTATAAAATTCCATCTAAACAGCATTGTTGCACATAAATCTGAGTAATCAAAGCATGCTATGGGCAAGTACAGATGCCAGAGTAGCTCAAGTCTTCCCACTGCTTAATTGGGATATTGTTCTGCTGAGAAATACAGTAGGTGTGTCCTCTTTAACACCACGCGCTCCAAGGATAGATCAATCTGTGACATTAAGTCCTCACAGAAGTTTCCCCATACCCCCTATTAGAATCCTCATGGATTCAAAAAACTGTCTTTTCCTTTTAATTTTTGGACCCTCTCCTTTTATGTATTTATTTTTAATTTTTGGACTCCTCCACCCCCCCCCTTTTTAAAAAAAAACTTTTGGATCCTCCCATTTATTTCATTTTTGGACCACCTCCTTTTTAAAATTGTATTTATTTTTTATTTTTGGACTCCCCCTCTTTTTTTTTGAGGGGGGGGATCCCCCCCCTTTATTTATTTATTTTAAATTTTTGGACCCCTACCCCCCTTTTCGTTTTTTGTTTTTTTTGTTGTTGTTTTTGGACCTCCCCTTCATTTATATTTTTGGACATCCCCCTTTTATTTTTATCTCATTTTATTATTAATTTTGGACCCTCCCCCCTTTTTTGGGGGGGCTCCCCTTTTTATGTATTTTTTTGATCCTCCCCTTTTTTTTTATTTCATTTTTTTAAAAAAACTCTTCATTATTTTTTCTTTTTTTTTTTTAACCTTTCTCTCCCTTTTTTCCATTTATTTATTAAAAAAAAAGGTCCCCATGTCGCTCCCTTCCCCTCCACCCCCATTTCACTTTTTCAGATCAATAGCTTTTAAGAGAAGCACAAAAGCCTTAAGTCACCAACAGGGACTAGAGCAGCATCCTGCCAACCCACAGGTGCTTATGGCAAGGCCACTGTGTGCCCCAAACCAAATCAGGGAGCAGCAGGCCACCAGTGGGAAGGCTTCTTTGATGAGAATGACTATGAGAAGAATCTGATCACTTCTCCAATAACAACGGTAGCAGCAAGGCTGCTTCCTGATCTTTTAAAAAGTCTCTCCCCTCTAATGACCAGAATTTAAGCCCTGACACTTTCAAATTCAAGTAACAGAAAGCTTACTTGTGGCACCCAGGCGTCGTGTGTCCCTGGCAATGTAGTTTGCAAAGATGATGGACCTCATGCTGGTCTTCCCAGACCCACTTTTACCCATCAGCAGCACCTGGAAAGAAAGAGGAAGAAACAATTGGTTACCACAGATCACCAGGTCCTCCAGGCCTCCCTTTGGGTTAAGGTGTTACTGCTGGAACAACTAAAAGATGGGATTTGAATGACTCCAAAGCCAGCAGGAAAGAAGAGTGCTACACCTAGAAAATCAGGAGATGGAAAGATGGATGTTCATGGAAAGATGGATGTTCTTAGTTCCTTGCTAAGTGTGGTCACTGAATGACAGTTGAAAGGCTAAAAACATATTCATCTTGTTTGTATCCCTGAAAACACACCCCCTCCCCCTTCTTCTCTTTCAGGAATCTCTCCCTGCTAGACACTACACTCGCGTTCCAAGATTGACAGCTTAACACCCAAAAGAAAGTGCAGTCAGCCCACAGACACTAACAACCACGGCCCCTTTCCCTCAAACATACGCTGGCCGAGGGCTCCCTCCTAGCCCCTCAGCACTGGTGAAAAGCCTGGCTTGCTCCCAAGGCTGCTCTCAGTCTCTCCCTTTCCTCCATCCCTGCACATTTTCTGAAGGCAGGGGCACCAAGGTGAAAGCTTGGTGAGTTTCTGGCAAGAGCAGAAGGTTTGCCCAAAACAAAGAGTGGTTTTATCTTGAGTCTTTAGGCCTAGACTGAAAACAACTGCTTGTCCACTCAGCACCTTCCGCCCTGGTGTTCTCCCCCCACTGCTTCCCTTCTAATCTTGCTCTTTTCCTTCTTACAACACAGCTTGGTTTCTCTTCCCTGGCAGAAGTGAAATACAAGCCCCACTTTGAGTTTCAAGAGCGTCAAAAGAGCAGGAAGAAATTAAAAGCAGATGTGTCAACCTAGCTCCAGCCTACCAGCCTTTTTATTTTGTAGAGGGACACAGACTTGATCCCAGTGTCCTGCTGGCAGACCATCACACCAAAGACAACAGCTTTAGTTCACAGGCAGCAGAAAACCAGGGAAGAGGTTGGGGGGGAACCATCAATCACACATACGGAAAGACTCTACGTGGTGATTTAAAGAGTCTGTGACAGCCAACATGGACTTATTCACAAAAACAGCTGTTAAACAAGTTCCAGTTACAAAGTCAAATTCAGCCTTTGGCAACAGCTCTGAAAACCTATCATGAAGAATAGTTTTAAGGAGAGCGCAGCCGGCCCGAGTCTGCCCGCCCAACCCATTGCCGGTGCCAAACGCAGCGGCAGAGGCGCTTGCTCAGCTCCCGACCGCGCTCTGAGCTCGCACGGCAGCGAGCGCTGGGATCTGGGAGCCAGACAGGAGACGCAGGACCAGCCCATCCTGCTCACTGGAGTCACCTCTCCAGGAGCGACTGCGACATTTCCCAGCTGGTAAATCCTCTTCTGAGCCAAGCTGACCACACAGTTAAGGCCCAAGTGACAGAGTCTCCCACTGTTGGCTCTGAAGCACCAGGAAGAGCAGGCCTTGAAGGTTTTCCAAGGACCCTGTCTTCAGAGCAGCAGGTTACACCTACCACCTTTTCTGAAACAACCCCCTTAAAAGCTGTCCTGTTTTCTTTCACTACCTGCACATAGAGTAGCCCTCCCCCCAAATCAGCATTGCTTCTAATTTCATACAGCTGCAGGAGAAGCACACACAGAAACTCAATATGGCTCCAAGACGACAAGCCAGTCTAAAAGCTAATCTCTACATTTTATAGTGTGTTGGACTTCCAAAGAGGTCAGGAACCAGCACTCGGGGCCAGGGAGGAAAGCCAGCGCCAGCACGAGGCAGACAGGCTGTGGCATGAGGCAGACACAGTCACGTCCTCCTTCCACAGCCATTTTGACAACTTTGAACACGCTCGCTGCAACACGCCCAGCCCCAAGCGGGATTAAGGGCACTGCTTTTTCACTGCATGCAGCTCCATCCTCCCCAGAGCCTTCAAGAGCTTCCCATGAGAGTCCAGGGCCTCTGCACAGGCCAAGGAATCTGACGGGAGCTCGTTGCAAGGCACGAGGGAAGCGTTCTAACGTTTTGGCACGTTTTGACACCATGCACCAGGTGTATTCCCACACCAGCCGTGGCAGACAGGCCTGCTGTGCCCAAACGCTCCACTCGACAATAAACTCCGATTTGCTCTCGAGTTCCAGTCTTTTAAGTGAAGGAATGCAGCTACCAACTGCACGAGGGCCCCGAGAGGGACCTCACAGGGAGAGACACACTGAGACACGGGCACAAACGCGGCACGACGTGAGGGAAGGCGGCCGGGAAAGAGACCCTGCCTCGGCCCTTACCTTTTTCTTCATGGCTGTGCTCGGCATCACCCACCTGCGGGGACAAGAGCGCCTGGTCAGGGCCTCTGCGGGGCCGCGCGCAGCCGCGGGGAGGCCTCGCGGGACCC